>JAQJVL010002569.1:65284-91520 GCA_035578905.1 Stictocephala bisonia
ACACTAGATGGCCTTTTTGGGGCTACCCACTTTGTCACTCCAATCCCCAAGATCATTAAGGGTTTCCCCAAGCCATCACGTGTGGCCACACAAGATTCTACACAAGATGGTCATTGTTGGCTACCCACTTTGATCACTTCAACTGCCCAAGATCATTAATGGTTCCCAAGCCAATCACGTGTGCCACACAAGATTCTACACAAGATGGTCATGGTTGGCTACCCACTTTGATCACTCCAACTACCCAACATGATCATTAATGGTGCCCAAGTCAATCACGTGTGCCCCACAAGTTAATCATGGGTGCTATCTATCAAGGGTGCTAACCAAGTTGATCACAGGCTTCACAATTAAGACTGTCACTTCTCAAGTTCAGGGGCTACCCAACTTGATCTTTGTTTCAAACACAAATTAACTATGGTGGCTACCCAAGTTGATCTGAGACGCAAACTTCGTAGATCGTTGCGCTCTTGTCAAGTCACTGGTGTAATTCTACTATTTTTCTGCACATTACATATTCATATTAAAATAAAAACCTTTTATGTTAAGTTGCACAGTAGCTCTTTCGTTCGTATCTGGAATGAATAACAAATGCTCTGATTGGTCGGTATGAGAATACTCATTGTCTACCGTATTTTAGCTTATTGAGATGAAATATTTTAATATCACTTTTTGGTAAAACTGTAGAGCCTACAAAACATTTGAGCCAAGTTTCATGGTCCAAAACCTTACACTTTCGAGAAATTGTGATTATTCAGTCAAACCTATTTGGTTTTCATAAATACATTTAGATCTATTTTTGATTATTTAAGCATCTTATTGGTTCCGGAAACGGAAATTAATACATCCAAATAAAATGCCAAGTAAACTATTAATTCCGAAATAATATGTTAAAAGGTTCTGACGTAGGACCATAAAATGTCTTTTGGTAAATGTTAAGATTTGTACATAATTAATGAATTAGTAGGCCCATAATAATTATATATAATGTTTAACAACTATTATACAGGCAACATTTTATGTAATTCTTAATTATATTTAACAATACATATTATTTAATTTTTTTATATATTTTTTTTACTATCCATTTACATGATTTACAGCGGACCTTCCATGCAACCAGTACGATTGACTCCAGTAATTCGACCAGTATCTGATATTATAATTGTATAGTTACATTACGAAGTTGATAATTTGTTTAGTATTTTTAATTGTATATAATGAAATTTATGTATGCTTATATGTATTGTTAAAAGTGTGGTATAGCCTAATGTTAAAAGGGGAATCATAACGTAAATACACTGAAGCAAATGGCAAACACCATTAGGTTACAATTCAGTTTGACTGAGAGGTTAATAGGGATGGAAATGATATATATATATATATGTATCGGAAATATAATTAATGTTATAAGATGAACAAACACTCCAGTAAATAAATTTTAATTGTGTAAGGCCTTTCGGTAACAAAGTTACCATCTTTAGACAACCAAATCATCATTAAATATATATCCATCCAGTAAGAAACGAGCTTGAAGAATGATGTATTGGAAATATCTATAAATATGTTTCGATTTATCGATATGTTAGTATCGATAATTTCTTACGATAATATCGGCCATATCTATATTTTTGTACGATATATCATATTACTCAATATTGACTTTATTCTTTCTCCTCAAAATCATCACGATTCGATGAAAAAAACATTTAAAATGCCTCTTATGCGTACAAAATATGCACTACAGTAATAAAGTAACTTTTTTTGAGGTTATTGATCTAAAATATAGTTTAATATAGACTAATGGGTGGAAGTTTAGAGTTCATAAGAATCTCTATGGCGTTTTAAAATGTGAAAAGGAAAAATAACAAAGTTAGTAAATTATTCTTTTATAGTTAGCATAATTATTTAAGGTATAAAATTATTCTTATTTTGAATAATTTCATTCAATGTCACAGACCACAAATTGTTTCGTGTAGGTAAATGTATTCAACTGTTACATTCAGTAGCTATTCTAAATACTGACAGCAACACATGAGTGTATTTTTGGTCATGACATAAGAGTAAATGTAGAATTGTAAATAGATCAATCATTTACAATTCGACATATCGGTTACCAGATCAATATTTGGTTTGTGATGTATTGATAATTCGATATATCGATATGTTAAAAATATGTTGCCGTCCCTAGAGGTCAGAGGGTGAGTTCTTTGAGGTAACCCTGAATGATCCATTACCACGTGGTATTCAGTACAGGATTACTGTGATATTGAGATGGAGGGAGTTCCTTGTAACATCGCGTAAATTCAGTTATGCGCTTTGATGACAACCTTTTAGTATGTTCCTCTTGATATAATTATTATCTAAAGCTGCAATTTTATTTCTTATCAAAGACGATTGTGTATCTGTGCTATTCATATTACGACAAGGTCGAGTTTATAAAATTTAGAATCTCAAACTTGGTTTTAAAGTTTACCTGACTGTAAGTACTGCCTATTTAGATTCTAGCATAATAGGTATTTTCAGTTCAATACATTTTAGGTTCTATAGGTGTATGGGAAATTTCATAGTTTGAGTTGAAATCACAATTTTGACATATTTTCTGTTGTTTTATTTTTATTGTTATTTTTATACCTTTTAATAGTATATTTTGTGTAAATAAAGTAAATAATTATAACATAAAATAAATCTTGGAATAAAGTATCTGAAAAGATAACGACAAGTTAAAACTATTATTTTACCATGAACCAAATTTTAATCAGTTCAAAAACTATTTGTCCATACTGTTTTAAGTTTTTACTTAGTTTTTTTATGTCTAAGTGGGTGGGTGGGTCAATACTATCTAAGTATGGATTAGGCTATAACCTATATGAGCTATGGCCATTGATTATGTAATCAATGACATATATAATCAATGATCATATACGTTATGTAATCATTGACATGGTCAACGAAATTACTAATTTGGGCTCTCTGCACGTAACTCATTAAGAACCTGTAGATTTAAATTTTATAAACCCTTTGAAAAGTCTATTGATGCATTAAGACTGTCACTTGTATAAACAATATATTTCTTTTAGTGATAGTTTAAATGTATGCAATATCTATGAATATAACTTTTAAATGTTTCATTAATTGTTTTAGAAGTCAAAAAGTTACACTACATGAAATTAACACTACAATACGTTTTGACGTGTTTACAAAAAATACTTCTTTTTAACACCAAATTTTATTTTACAATCTGTTACAATCATATAACAATAATTTCTGAATTGGTTTATGGAATTTATTTGCAATATCTGATTTTTGTAATTATTATTAAAAAGTTGTTAAATTTTATAAAATCAGTCATTGTTAACGTACTTGTAGGTAGGGAAATATCAACCACCATGATATGTTTCTTCCATCTAGGTATAGGCCTATAGCACTACCTCGGGCTATTCATACACGGTGGAAAATGGAAATCCTTTCAAAAAAACGTTATTTTTTCATAGATCATTTAACGATTTATTTATTTATTTTTTTAATAATTGTGTTCCATAAAGTATAATTTTATGATCATAATAACTTACTAGATACCATTGAAAAGCGGAGAATAATATTGTTGAAATTAGTTACTTTGAAATTCAAATGACCGCTCCTCTGGAAAGTATAAACTTTTCGAAGTCCGGTTTGCGGCAATTAATTTCTCTTGAATATATCTTTCATTTGATACCAAACTGGACCTAGGCTTACGTTAAAGATTTTCGTTCAATTCCTCGCGGGCCGTCCCCCTGAAAAGATAAAATGTCACTGATGGCGTCAAAAAGTATTTTCTTTTGAACCATAATTATATACTTCGCTTTTACAAGTGAAGTCATACAAAAGTTATGAAAGCGTATCCATATTTTTTTTCTACCCTCTATAGCTGACGCCATGATGAAATGTGCCGTCGTGGTGGCTCAGTGGATAAGGCTTGGACTGCGGAGGGCAAGTTCCAAGGTTCGAATCCCCACTGAGCCAACGGTCGGTACTTCATTCGTTGAATAAAGTTGACGCACATGCCTGTCGCCATGTCAACTGGCGAGTGAAGTTAAAATTTTAATAATAATTAATAAAACGTGTCTACATTTTCTTTTTATTAATAAGAAACTTGTTAATATCATGATGAAGAAAACTTAAATTATAAAATTATCACGTCTTATTGAGTATTTTATAATTTATTAAAACTGACATAATCTAATAAAATTATATAAAGTATCCTTCAGGCCTTTTTAAACCAGTTGCTTCTTGCTTTTGACGATGAAAACCTCGTTTTCGGAGGGTCACACATAGTTTATACATTTTTATAGGATTTTGATTTTACAAACTATAACCCACTGATATATCGGAAGCTTGGTATAAAAGAGATCGTCAATTAATTGTACTTGCTTACACTTCAAAAACGTTACGGCGCTTAACCGTGATTCAGCTACCACTCTGTATTACAGGAATTGCCTAACAGCTATTGTGAAGGCACTATAACACATCATGCACGATATTTGGCAGACAAAATTACATTACAACAGCTTTTAGTAGATGTACTATATTTAGATCTCTTGTAGATATAAAATCTAAGTTTACAGGCAAAGGGAGAAAGGTAGAGACCAAGGGTTGATTAAGAGCTCTGAACGGATCATAAACCCACGTCTCCCCAGATGTTAATATAAGGACATGATGAGGAACGCACCTGGACACCCAGTACAGTTACTCCGGCTAATATTCGGTACAGATCTGCTGTAGCGTAATAAATATGTGAACAAATCACAATCAGTATTTTTACAAGAGTATTCATAAGAAAAATATTGTTTTTAATATTAATAAAAACACATTATTTAACCTGCTACCTAGCAAAAACAATCGATTTTAATTAGGTAATTCTTTGAGGCATATATTTTTGTTTACATTCTTCTATAATTAAAAAGACATTAATATAAAGCATAATCTTTATTTTTCGGTGATAACCGTACCAAGGAGCTATCTACATGTTTACAAGATAAACGGATGTTTCGACCATGCTAATCATGATGCGGCACCTTCAGTGGTATCACTGAGACTGAGATCGGCGAATAACCGATCTAACCGAATTACTGATTCTAAGATCTAAGAATATAAAACAGCTTCAATCAGTAATAAATACATTAGATTTTGATGGTTCTATACATAAAAAATCAATAGGCCTACCTATGACAACAGAGAATCACCCCCATCTTAATAACATGGGGTTATTTCAACAGTTCGATACAGTTGTTCTACCCTTTCATTCAAATTTTTCTAGTGTACCTTTGTCCTTGAAGCTTGATATTCTTATCCATAGATGAGACACCGACACAACTTTGTATTTATTTTAAGGCGAACATAAATTGTTTCATACATGAGTGTAGGATGATTGTTGATGATCTGTGTAGTCTGGTTACTAACTGAGTTCGGCTTAGCTCAGAAAGGGCCATTTATTGATAGTCCAATTCCCAGGCCAACTTAGGAACATACAAATTTACGTGGAATCCGAACCACGTAGTATTGGTCTGATGTTTAGCTAACTGACAGGCCTGGTACTCATTTCTTTCCCCTACACAGCATCTGGACACTAACTAACATCCAACATGGACACTCCAGATTGCTCCAGTAGGGTTCACGCCGATAATAACCATTGAGCGGACGCAATGTCAGTGTTTAGAGTATAGAACTTATCGCCTACAATATCCACAACATTTTTAATATGTTAAGTAAGGTAATTTAAGTAAACTAGTAAAACAGTTGTAAATATATATCTGGAGTGTTGTATATTTGGGACTCAATGCCTTTTTGGACACTGGAGAGTTCAACTGGCTGGTGTCAGTGTCCAGTGGAGTGTGAGAGTGGGAGCTCATTTATAAAAAAAAAATAATAAAATTGGTTAATTGTGTGATGGGAAGGTCAACTATATTGCACATTTTAGTTTTTCTTTATTGTATGAAACTATTTTTAATTATAAACATATTTTTAATTAGGTAAAATAAAAACAAAAATATATAAATATGAGAGTTTTTTACTAATTAAATTCGTCACTTATTAATTTTAACTTTCGATAATTAGTTTAGTGAAGCAATAATATAAATTATATTATGATTAATCTATTAGTGCTCTAATAATCACATCTACGAAATAAGTTACGTAGTTCAATTCTCAATAAATACAAAACCAAAAACAAACTTTTCTAACATTGTTTAATTTAAGTAAAACGTAACATTTCAAAACTTTAATAATATATGGCATTCCATGTGAACATATTATACTTCTGACGTCATGGAGTAACCACGACCCTTTCACGTTGGCACCGACAAAGGAGGGTGGCGCCAGCCACGTTCCTGGGTGGCGCCATGTGACCCAGTAACGTTCCTGTGTGTCCTGCAAAACATCCTTTTTGTAAACAAGGTCACATCAACCTTCTAAAACATACTATACCTCGACTGAATAACAATAAATGAGTACGTCCTAGATTCGTTTGGAAACTTTTACAGTACTGTTTATACTAATATTTGGTTCCCTCTGTAAAGGGTTTCCGTAAACTCGTAATAACATGTATTGAACGTGAGCGACTTCAAAAAGATAAAATACCGTAGCCTGGGTATTAGTTATGTTAAAAAATATTTCAGTAGAGGAAAACATAAATATTGAAAATTCAAGTGGAACTTATGTAATTTTATTCTTATAATTACAAACCAATGTACAGCAAAATTGCATACCCTAAGACCGTCATTGGTCCATGGAACCATATTTTAAAGTTTGCGATGATACAACTACTGAAAATATTTAGAGGAATAGCAAATTATAAAGTCATGTGATTGTGAAATCAAAATTCAAATATGGATCACATGGTTAATGATTGTTCGTTCTCTTCAGGGGGAATCAGCTGTTCTTCATTTAGTTAAAGAAGCAGGTGTTGAATGTTTATGGAGCCTGGACTTATTTATGTTACAGTAATCAATAATTAAACAAAAGTACTTTGTACTTTCGATTTTATTTTATTTATATTATATTTATCAATCGAATTTTCAATGTTCAATTCCTCCTTCTTTTAATTTAGTAGCAGGTTTTGGAAGTCATACGATATGTATTGTTTGTAATTTTTTATCATCCTAGTACATTGATAATACTGTATTAAGCAGCTTATCAGATGTATTATGGTTCTCGTAGTAGTTAAATGTCCCATAAAGGTCATTAGATTTTTTACTTTATAATTAATTACAAAACAAAATTGCTTTTCTATGGTAGAGAGAGTTCAGTGTCGAAGTTGTCAGTAAGCCAACAATTTTATAAAAACTATTATTCTGGTATCACCATTGCACGATAATTAGTAGATTCTTAGGTTCTTTTCTGTTAGGGTATCAATAAATTGTCTTTTCTAAAGTTCACTTGTATTAGGTAGTAATAATAACTACTTTCATCCAATAGTGCTTGTAAATAAAAAATGATAATTAAATTACAGTTTAAAAAATATAAAGTTTTAATATTAAACTTATACTAATTAAAATAATTATTATAACTAAAAAATGTCAGGATTTATTTTGTTTCATACAATTATCAAGAATGAGTCAGTATAAGCTGCTATTAAAAAGTTAATTTATTTAACCATATAAAATCAATACGGAAAAAGTCCTTATATAGTCAAGTGTTAATATAAACAAACATTTTTGAGCATAAAAAACAAAACAGAATTACAAGAATGCAAACATTCACAAAGTTCAACACATTGCACAAGTGTTCATTCCTATAATGAGTTCCATATCAAGTTTTTTGTTTAAAAGACAACTTGCCACAGTACCACCCCCTTCCCCAACCTCACTCCCCACGCGCTTACACAATGACGTCAGACAATTGTAAAATCACTGAACACCCTCTCGTAGAAACAACAGTTTCACTTGATTTTTACCACGAGTTAAATATCACTTTTAAGCTATATCTAGCATTTTGTTATATATTGTTCAATTTTTACTAATTATAATATACTTGTATTAAAAACATAAAATAAAGAAGTTTTCTTTAACCATATAATTATAGAATAGGATATTTAAATTCCTAAAAACATGTATCCGTTTATACTTGGATTAAATTATATTTTGAAAATGTAACATTATGATTATTTTGAGTATAAAAGTTATGTTTAAAATATTCCTCTAAAAGTTTATAATAATCTATGCCTAATCCTAATTTATTTACACTTAACCCTCACCATTTTCTAAAATTTAACTGTTCCATAATATGATTTTAAGTTCTTGTATGAAAGAAAATCAATTACATTCAAACTATATATTTCGAGCGATTTACTAGGTATTGTCCCATCTAGATTCTACAGTAGTAACTAATGATAGTTGTTTTGTTTGTATTTGGTTTACTGAAGATTAGTTGAATACTGTACATGGGCTCAGTGGTCCACTAATAATTCAACAACGGTTTACAGTATGAATAATATTCAAATAACACGATTACAAAGACTTCTTCATCACATTTCTTTAACTATCTTCCAAAGGATGTTCTTTAAGAGCTATCATCACAGTTTTCCTCAACCACATAAACAAAACAAAAATATCTAAATAATGCGTTTTCAACAATAACTTTACAAATTGATATATGTTGATTAAAAATTGGCCTACTGAGAGCCCCGGTGCGGGAGAGATGCACTGAGTGGTGGAAGTGAGATAGAGAACTATTCTTCCCCCACTGTTTCGTTCCATTAAAAAATTGCCAAGACAACTAAGATTACGGTAAGCCGAATGCTGGCAGTGCAGTAGCAAGCCCCACCCATTACGTCAGAATCCAAATAACAATTTATAACAATAACAAAATGAATAACCATGTAAAAAATAAATAGCAATCGAACAAACTTATGAAGTTTGTTACAGTTTTCTTTCTTTTCAACTTAACACTAGTGCGGAATTTGAAAACTTGAAGGCGTGAAGTTAATCACCTCCGTGATGGCAGATGGACAATGAAACGGTTCCCCTCCACTGCTGAAATCCATTCATGTACTAAGTATAGCACGCAGGTTACTTTATGTCTGTGCCAATTATTTTAGTAACCTTTGTGTGCCTATAAGTATAACGTATGTTATTTTTAACATTTGTCTTTTTATCTTAATGTAGGGGATTTCATCAATAAGTATTGTTAATGTTTTCACCTATGTCTAAGTACATTTATTAAGTATTGTTGTAACATGTTATATGTAAACATAGTTCCTACATTTACGAAAAGTCAAGGGCAGTATTTATGATCGGAGAAGGTTTCATATCTCTTTTCCATCCCTACTCCCACAATATGTATGGTAATACAGGTGCCGAGGGGAGGTATGCCTTATTGGACTCATATGTTCTGAGATCCAATACAAAAATGGCATGTTGGGAAAAAAACTGCCGGCGTGGTGGCTCAGTGGCTAAGGCCGGAGATCTTTTTCGGGGTTTTCAATAATAATCATACAAACTTGATGTACAGTGAAAATTAGTTAAAATTCCGGTCCTTTTTTTGTTCCAACTGGGATAAAAATGACTAAAATTTTTAGTAAAATTTTAGGAATTATATTCTTCGAAGGTGTCTTATTTCCTTAGAAAACAACTTTCAAGCTCGGATGCACATAATATGTGCGTCAATAAATAAATAAAATACAATTACATAATTATAATAAAGTTAAATAATGATTAAATTAAACAATATATTTGACCAGTAATGTTTTGTATGGATCTCTTAATAAACACTTTGTGCTCTCTATCAAGCTATAAATATTATTTCCCTCTCTTTTTAGTTAATATAATAAGTGCATGAAGCAGTACCAGGATATGAGTACAGAATATGAGGTGTGATTCCTACTGCGAACTGAAGCGGACGGCGGACAACCGAGAAGCATGGAGAACCTTCGTTATCTGTACCAAGGTTCAAAGTTCTGACAACTACTCGGCCACCGACTCACTTAATAAGCGAGTTTGTTAATCAGTGTATGTATGTACATTACTATGAATAACATTTTTGTAATAAGAAAATAAATTACGTTTTGTCGTGTATTATATTACGTTAAATGTATACATGTTATTTTATTGCTTATATAATAAAGCTTGTGCATTAAACAATACAATTTAAATATAACATAAACTAAATAATAAATGATTGAGCATGTATTTAAAATATATTTCTTAAATTGATAAATGTTTCTTTATAATTTTAATTGTTACCTTTCATTAAATAAAATAAAAATATAATATATATTTATATATTTATTTATAGTTAGATAATATATTTTATATTTATTATTAGGCGAATATTATATTGTACTTAAATGCATACGTTTATATTATATATTACTTTATACTACAGACAGAGTAGTTTATAAAAGAGTAAAATAAAAAAAAATAATAATATATAAACCAGTATTCAAATAATCTCCGATTATCGACTAAATGATTACTCGACATTGATTCTCAGACTAATTAGATCCTTTAATGAATGGTTTTCTTCATTCTAAAATTTTTAATGTGTTTATTAGAAAAACAAGTATTATATATTATTCTAAATCAATGAGGAACAATGAATTCCTTATGAAAAGCAAAATAATTTTTGCTTTTTATATGGTTAAGGAATATTGTTAATTATAATCGTAACACATGGAGTGGGGGAAAATATTGTTAACAGTTTTTGTTGCTGTATTTTATACTTTTCAGAACCGAATGTTATATAAATATGCACTTTAATAAGATAGAAAAGAGAATTTATATTAAGGTACCATTCTATCCATTAGTGAATAAAGTATAGCCACTAAATTCAGGTATTTTCCAGAACGTCCTGGAAGGGGTATGTTGAATAATGCACCTACTGTCAACTAATCTTGATTCATCTTTACGATATTTATTTGCTTAGAAACCCGAACAGAATATTGAACTAAAACATAAGTATATTATATGAACAAATTTTCTTTTCCGTATATAAATAGTTTATAGTTTGTATTTTTAACAATAATTTGAGCACAAATGACCAAATCCCTTTAAACATTGTTGTAATATACAAGAGGTCTCATATTGTGCCATTTGCACATTAAAAACGTCTCCTTCGGACAGTTCAGTCTTCCTCTCTGTGTTCCATTTAGTTTTAGTGTCTTTTTTCGTTTTCGTGTTCCGTGATTTCGTTTTCTGTGTTCCTTGGCATTGTCAGCAAGCTCACCATTCTAGCTTGGCTGCCGACGACGATGTTTTGTGGCTAGAAACCTTTAGCCCTGGCCCCGGGGTCGGAGAGTGATGGACCGGCACCTGCATGGGTACTGACAGAATTTTCCTGGAGGCACAGTGCTGAACCTACGGGCTGGGACTAGCCTCTACCTTGTGTCCTAGAGGGGCAGCCACTTCTCCGCTGCCCATCCAACAGCCTCCAGGATGAAAACTTCGACATGCAGTTTATTTTCTGGCCCTTCCGGGCCCCAGCTATAAACGTTGTTGAAGATTTTACGTGTTTCATCCTTCTGTGAAAAACTTTGTTTTGTGTTTTTGACGAACAGTGAAATTTTAAAGCGATAAATATTTTTAGATTTAGTTTTTATGTTGTTTAGTTTATACTTTTTTCTTGGGGTTGTTTCTTTTAAGGAACAGGGTTTTCGGGTAATTATTCGTTTTTTGTTCTCATTAGGAGTCGCCCAGTTTAGCCTGCTGGATTTCGAAGTAGTTATTAATTTAATTATTTAGTTTTTAAATTTTCCAAATTAGCCTAACCTTCCAAATTTATTTTGTTGCCCGAAGCCCCAGAAGTTCAGCTGCCGTTTTAAAATGTTGCCCTTTTGATTTCTGTAGTTATTGTTTTCTAGTTGTAGTTTATTCATTCATGTAATCTGTTGTTTAATTATTTTTGTATGTGTTCAATTTTACTATTTATTTATTATTGTTATACATTTTTCAGAGCTCTATATTTATATATTTATAAAAAATGTTATCAGGTCTAACCTATTTTTTATATATATAACTTACATTTTATTGATACTTTGTAATGTTTATATTTGTTTATCTTGTTTTCTTTATTTATTTATTTCTTTTGCCTCGAGGCCAACATATATTTATACATTTTCTGTAACAGTAGATAAATATCGTAACTTTTCACAATCGTTTAACTGCCCGTTTTGTCCGCAAATGTTTAAATTTTTTGTAACTTAATATTTTTTTAAACTTTTGAATTTAATTGTTTTTTTAATTTTCATTGTAATAAACAATATTTTTGCCATTTAACTTGAGTTTTTTGTTCCGTGTCGTCCTCCTATATTTGGTACCTTCGCACCCACCCTCGATGGGACCAGCAATGTTTTGATAGTACGAGGATGGGTTGCAATATGTTTCAAAACGTAAAGACACCAGAAAGCCTTTATATTTATATAAAATAGGAGTACACAATATTGTATTACTACTCTCATAAAACCGGAAACATGAAATAAATATAATAGCTTGTAACATTAACTATTTGTAATAGTTAAATGTTACCCAGTGAAGGAGTGACACCAGCTTATATTTATATATTTTTAACGCGCAATTAAACGTTTGAATTGATTTTATATTAAATTTAAAACCCCATAGACTGTCTAAAATACTATTGGAATGTGTACAATCAATATTACGTTTGATTGAAAGCGTAATGTAACACATAACATTAATAAATATTTCTTTATTTTGTTTTAATGTATAAGATAAGGAACTGGTCATTTTTATAAATATTTGTTTTGATTAGGAAGACATAATTTCCAATTCATTAGAATTTTAAGTAATATTACATTGTTTTACTAGTTTTATATTATATGTAACAAAATGTATTAATTTTATTTACAAATACATAATTTTTTAATTATTTTGGAACATGATCAAAAAGTATTATTGGTTTGTAATTACTAATACCTGCCGTATTACCATTTAATAGCTATTCTATGTAGTGTATATAGTATTAGCACTTAAATACACAGAAAACTTTGTATATTTAAAATGATAGCTATAAATAGTAATCCGTAAAGTGTTAATATTACAAAATATTCACCTGAAAAACAAAATTACCTTTATAAAAAAATTATTTTGTACAACTATTTAAATTACGAGTACTAATTTTAACTTATGTTATAAAGGTTTTGATTGGATATTGAACTGCAGGTATTATTTAATTGTATATCCTAATTATTATTGATAGTTTACTGGAATGTCGTTCAGGAATGTATTTTGCAAATTATTGTCGTAGACTGGTTTAAAATTCACGACTTAATTGAGTCAATGTACGTTATAAACAACCTTTCTCACTAAAGGAGGCAGAATGTAATGTGTTTCATGTTATAAATCAATTTACATAGTGCCACAGCCAGTCTATTTATCACCACTAGAGTCACTGCTTCAAGTGACAACCGCTATGTCACTAGCACACCATGTAATCTACAATCAGTACTTTCATTTATTTCAGCGTGAAAATATTTATTTATATAATTAAATGATTTTCATTTAAAATTGATGCCTAAATATTACATCTTTTACATATTTGAATTATTTATTTTTGTGGTTGTATTTATATTTGTTTCTGTTTGATTATTATTCTGTTATTTTTTTATAAATAAAATCTGTTTTAACGCAGTTTATAGGTTGTCTATCTAGTGTAAAGAAAATTAAAAGATATACTAACAGTAGTTTTCAGCATGTTCTAAAAGTACAAATATGATATAACATATCAAAAAGATAATTCATAAAAAACAAAATATATCTGATTAACCCTAGATCCTGCATCATGGTTTGAAGCGAGTACCGGGATACCGTTTTGCCACGCGCTGTAAGCCTTTTTTGTAAATTCGAAAGAAAATAGAAAAAGAACCCAAAACTTTATAAACAAAAATATTTTTCTCATAAATTTATTTTAAAGAAAAAAAAATTAAGTTGGGTAAAAACTTTTAAAGAAATTGATATTTTGATAAGTAAACTTTTCATTGATGGTATCATTTTTTTGTAACTTGAAACCCCTTTAGCGGGTTAAAAATTTTAAAAAAAAAATTCCAAGACAGCCAAAATGTACCGATTAAGTTAGTAAATAGTGACCACTCATCATGTTTCTGATAAAAATATAAACAATTGGTATTAATGTTTTTAAAATAAAAAAAAGAATTATTTTAGGGGTAAATTTATTTTTTAATAAACACTTTAAAAGCAATAAAACTATAAAAAATACTCGTTTTGTAATTAATCATATTTAATATATAAAATCAAAGTGTTCCATACCTTTAACTAATCGTAAACATTTTGTTATGTGCGACAAATACATATTTTATCTCTAAGAAAAAATTTTTTAATTTCGAACATAACATACAGTTTATATATAAATGTGGTATTTTATTACTTTGGACTGTATATATACTGTAAGTATATGTTATTTGCAACTCAAATCATACTTCAAACAAAAATAATAACGAAAATTACATTTTTTATAAATTTTAAGTGGTAAATGTATTTTTAACAAGTTTTGCGAAAAAAGTACTAAGTACAAACGTTAGAGAGAATATAAAATCATTTTTGGGATTTTTTTATTACATTTATTATTGTAAAGTATATTCTTCCGAGTAAGGAAATATAAATTTTTGGGGGTTTTAGGGCATTCATTCAAAAATCAAAAATTTTCAAACACCCCAAAAAGGGTGCTGACTCAACTCGAAAAATCCATTTCTAAGGGGTTGGGGGGATTTTCTGCATAACTTTTTTCCTTTGGAACAAGTGAAATTTTAAACTAGTTTACAAAGCACAAAAATTTCCCTTCTTTTGTGATACCGCATGCAGCAGTTTTTTTAAAATTTCCCTCCGATTTCAGCTTTTGCCCTAGCCTGCCGGGGGAGTTTTTGAATCGGCCTTTGTTAAAACTTATCATTTCGCTTGGAAAATTTGTTTTTTTTATAATCAACATCATTTTTGAAAATTAAAGAAAATTAAATTTCCTCAACAGATATATTATTTCCACTATTTTGATACAAACTAACAAAAACTTCAAAATCCCGGGGGCTTAAAGGGGTCAAAAAGGGGGTGTATAAAATTCCCCATTTAACCCGTTTCCGATCTATTTAAAATAAATAAACAATAAACATACAAAAGAAAATTTTAAAAAATTTAAAACTTTAAAGTTTTTTTTATAACTGTCACCAACATTACATGAATCAATTTTACTGTTTATAATTTTATTTAATTCTAAACTATTAAACTTTTTAATTACTTTTCATATTTTTCAATATTAGCGTTTATATGATCCATTAATAACATTTGACCTTTTACATATAAATTATAAAATGGGGTAAAACCGTTTTTTATATGGGGGGGGTGGGTATTGTAGGGGGGTAGGTAGTAGTGGGGGTTGGGTAGGTAATATGTAGGTGGGGTTGGGTTTTTAAAAGTTGTAGTCGGTGGGTGTGGGTTTTGTAGGGGGGTGGGAGTTATTTGGTAATTGGGGTGGGTACTAAGGAAGGTGGGTAGGTAATGGGTGGTATTAATATGTAGGTAGGGGGTATGTTTTTTGGTTAGATTACATACTCACTTACATCTATGGTTTCTATTTGGGGACATGTAGTATGACCCATTTCACACATCATGTTAAATAAAAATAAAAAGGGGGCTAAAGTAGTATAACATTAATAATGAATAAAATGCGAAAACGCATGCATGGAGGTATTTTACAAACAAATAAATGGTAGCCAAACAAGAATAAATAATTAATATAGGTATTCTAAATCAAATGGCCAAGAGAGTTAGGAAGTCAGAGATCTCTGTGGTCCTTGGATTTATTGTATCAGTAAACTTGTAGTGGGCCATATATTTGCATGTAAATTACTACTCCCACTGAATGTCCCTACCACAAGGTTCACGCGGGCTTTCCCAAACCCAAACACAATCATTTTTACACTTGTACTTTGCCGAACGTAACATATTTTCTATTTTTATGTATAAGCAAATAGAGAAAATTATATTTACTTTTAACAACCAAAAGCCTTAAATAGAACAAAAACGTCATTATAATAATGACAATTTAATAAAAACAATTATAGTAAAAAACTAATATAAAGATGATGTGCATTGTGTTATAATGACCTAGTTTTAATAGTCGTACATCTTTTTCAATGAGATAATCCGAATATATTTGTACAACTTAGTAAATTAAAAATAGAAGAAACACTATTTTTAATGTTTCTATAAATAAGGTTATATTTGATAAAATTATTTCAGAGGTGCAAGTAAACAGGGAGCAGAAGATCTCAAGACAGTAGCTCATGCAGACTGCATAATGATATTGGAAGATAAAGAAAAATATTTGAAATACAAGTTTAATGGTGCAACAGTAAAAAGGAATTATGGATTAGATATGACAAAATGTAAGGTAAGGAAGGTAAAAAAAACAAAAGGAAGTGAAAAAATGTAAAGGGAATGTCCTGGAAAAATTATATGGGTTTTGGGAGGATAATATAAAACGAGAGCAAAATATGAGACGAAATAGGAAAGAGAATACTGAAGAATGGTCCATTTTTATATAGTAAAAAAATATTATAGAATTGGAAATGGTGCAACAGTAAAAAGGAAGTATGGATTAGAAATGACGAAATGTAAGGTTAGGAAGGTAAAAAGAACAGAAGGAGTGAAAAAATGTAAAGGGAATGTCCTGGGAAAATTATATAGGTTTTGGGAGGATAATATCAAACAAGAGCAAAATACGAGAGGAAAAAGAATACAGAAGAGTGGTCAGTTTTTTATATAGTAAAAAAAATTATGTAATTTCAACATTGGAAAATAAACGAAGAAATTTATGTAAAATATGTTTTATCAACCAATCTTATTATATGGAACGGAATCACGGACATGGACAAAACGTTATTTAAGCAGATTACAGGCAACAAAATTATATGTTTTTCTTGTAATAGACAAGATTAATAAAGGAGATAGGACAAGGAACGAAATAACTAAAGAATGGTTGAAAGTGATGACGCTACAAGAGGCAATTTCAAGAAGAAAGATCCAGAGGATAGGGCAGGTGAAGAGGTTAGGAAATAATAGATTGCCAAGAATAGCCCTGGATTAAGATGAAAAGACCGAGAGGAAGGTGGGAAAACCAAGTGTGGAAGGATGTGGAGAGAAGAGGAGTGCAGAAAAGACAAGAGGAGGAAGAGGAAACCTGGAGGAATGGACAACATTCAAGGAGGCTGTGTAGGATGATCCATTAAAACGGTAACGTCAACAGATGATGATGACGATATTGATTGGTTCTATGTACATGACCATTATTCGGAAAGTAATTTACTGTGCCTTTTTCTTTTCCTGGTTATGTGTAATATATTAATAAAGACAGTAATAGTTAGATGTATGCATTTTCACTAACAGAACTCATAATTTATTTTTAGTTTGATAATTGTTTTTAGGCCACTTAATTGTGAATCTTTTCTACTATAATAAAAGCCTGTTGAGCCTTAGCATAGTAATTAAAAATAATTATTTACATCTTATTAATTCATTGTATTCAAATCAAAAGCTTGTGGCTTTATTTGTGTGGTAATCATTTTATCTATTAAAGTGTTTTTTCCATAAATGTTACTCTCATTTATCATAAAAAATTAGTTAAAGACCACTGTTTAATTTTAGAAAACTATTATGATAATATCTGTAATTTACATGAATATCCTCTTAGAATTTACAATTTATGCTTCCTTTTTATAGTATTAAAATAAATAAAGGTATATACTGTGTACATACACAAACACTAGAACACAAAATAATGTCGAATATAAACAATTAGTTTAACAAATAATTAATTGAAATTCTTTTTCTAAGTCTTACAATGATTATCAAGTAATGAATTTAAAGAAACAAAAGACGTTTCAAAGTTTCTTAGTGCGAATATTTCTTTACGACCATTACATTATATATACATATATTTTTTTACTTTCTTCCATATGCGTTAGCATAAAGAAAGTATTATGATCGTCCAAAAAATATTGTTTATAAGTTGGTCTAAAAAAAATTTTTGTATCTCTCCGTATGTGTGTATTGCAGTTCTCTGGAGACCAAACGGATGGATACATTTTTATGAAATTTGATATATATGTGTATTTAGCTAATATCAGAAAACTTTTTCACTTTTTTGACATTTTCATTTTTTTATGTTTATATACGTAAAAACATACAAAAATGGAATTTTCTCAAAAACAACTCCAATAATTTAATTAAATTTTCATAAAATATGTGTATTACAATTTAAAATATTTTAGTAAAATTTGCATGTCTCTAACTTGACTAATTTTTGAGTTATGGAAAAAACCTATTTGGGAATCATACTGGTAATTTTCAAAGTTTTTATTCTTTAGTGTTTAATATAGGGGAAAGATTGTGCCAATTCTTTGGAACCATTTATTATTACTGGCATTAACTATGTATCTTAAATAGAAGACCAAGATACAATGACGAACCAAGCGACTAACAGTAATTACATGTGGTAATTATCTATTGACGCAAATATAGGTCAAGTTTGTATAAAATGTGCTTTACCTTCAGCTGGATTTTATTTTTATGTAAGGTTATAAAATATTCAGCAAGACGCATGTATTCAATTTATCGACATGACCTTCAAAGGTACTTGTGGATGCAAGAGGGTTGGCTGTTTGCCACAGTTTTCCTTCCCACCACCAGAATACGCTGATCTGCATAACGAGGGAACTCTGTATCATTCCCCTATTTGATTTAGAGAATTATAAAAGAATACTTTAGTAAGGAAGTTACTATTGCCAGATAATTCAAAATGTTAACTGATAGTCAAAATCATTAAGTCTATCACACTGTTTATATGATTTATTTATAGCTAATGTATTATCATATTGCAGTAATACCGTCATTATATAATTAATAATTTATTATCTACCCAACTATTTCATTTTATGTTATAATGATTAGCATTGGAAAGTACAAAGGACTTTATTTTTAATAATGGTGTTCCCTCTACATTAAGTAACCTAATAATCAAATGTGATCCAATGCTATTTTAAGGATCTGGATTAAACATCGTAGTTCATTTCCATGACTAAACAAAACTAAAAGTAAAAACGTACTAAAAAATAACCTATTTGCAAAAATATTTTTTTATTGTGTTCATCCCCATTTCTTTTTGGAAATTAACTGTTATCATAGGTTATCATTAACTCATAGAAAGGTTACCGTATATTTTATTTACATTTGGGGTTATAAAATATTCAGCTAGACACATGTATTCAATTTATCGACATAACCTTCATAGGTACTTGTGAATGCAAGAGAGCTGCCTGTTTTTCACAGTTCTCCTTTCCACCACCAGAATACGCTATCAGCCAGCACAGCTGATCACCATAACGAAAATAGACTATTTTTAATTATCTTACTTTATTTAGAGAATTATGAAAGAATGCTTTAGTAAGAAAGTTACTATTGTTATATATTTCAAAGTGTTATCCGGTTTAGAAGTTTCTGTTTTTTAATTTATAAGCGAGAAGTTATCATATATTTTATTTTCATTCAAGGTTATTTTCATTAATTGACAAATGTATAAGTAAAATCCTTCTCGTCAGTAACCTCGTAGGAAATTAATGTTATTTAATTTTAATCATGTACCGCATTGGATATTGTTAAATTCATAAATTGTGTATGAATTTACAGAAGTATTGATTTGTTTGTTAGAATCACAAATAATATCAATGTTGAAAGTTTCTCTAAATTTATGACAAAAACACATTGGTGACTTTGTTAACTAACTCATGACCTCTGTTATAACTAAGCAATAGCATTTTACAATATCACAATTTGCAGCTACTAGGATGGTTTCACACTTTCTCGTATTATCTAGAACAGTTGTCAAATTAATAAATCCATTTTAGCATAGGTTTTTTTAGGGTACACTTGTAGTGTAATTTTTTTCTGTTGTGTGACGTACACTTTTACTGTATATGTACCAACACGTATTATGCTAATTAAAAAACTATAAAATATTATTATTAGAATACCTTTAACACATTTCTTAATAATTTGTTGTACGATGTACATTTCAACTTCTATGAAGTCATCTTCAAGTACATCTAGGTTATAAAACAATATAAATAAACCAATTATGATGTCCAAATTATTCACAGCTGTTGATAATATTTATATATATGTATTATAAATGGAATAATTCAGCTGTGGAATAAATATGTAAATTTTAATAATCTTTCAAAAAGTAAATTTTTAGAAATTGTGTCTTTGTCATTTAACAGAAAATTTGGTAATAGAAAATAATGAAACAAATCTTTAAATGTTACATACTTGTTAGAAAAGTATTTTAATATCAACCTTATAACGTCTCGAAATTTATAAAAGTGCAAAGAACAATCCAAATGTCCTATTAAATGACAAAGACATAATATCTAAAAATTTACTTTTTGAAAGTTTATTAAAATTTACAAATTAATTCTACCAAAATATATATACATATTATCAACAGCTGTGAATAATTTGGACATCATAATTGGTTTATTTATATTGTTTTATAACCTAGATGTACCTGAAGATGACTTCACAGAATTGGAAATGTACATCGTACAACAAATTATGAAGAAATGTGTTGAAGATATTCTATTAATAATATTTTATTTTACTATCCACTTTGTTGAGGCTTCAAACTAACTATAAAAACTATTTTTAAATACATTTATTAATAAACTGTATGTCTGTAAAACATCATGCCTACGCAACATAATAGTAATTTCCAAGCCAGATTCAATGTAGATTAAAATTCTTTTGTAAGGAAGTATTGGTTTAGGTTAAGTAATACTACAAGTAAATTTATTTAATAGATCATATAAACAGACAACTTTTTCCATAACAAAAGGCTAATATATCGGTAAACTTATTTCACAAGTGAAGCTGTCAAGGCATTGTTTGAAATAGAACTTTTAAATTTTAATGTATGTTGTTTTGGCAGAGGAAAAAGTATTTTATAGGCCTACTGTTGAAAAATACTATTTTTTATTACACAGACAGCTGTCATAAAACTACGTTTAATAAAGTAGACAAACAGCGTTATTAATAATGTTAGAAAGATTTTCCTACCGACGAGATAACTAAAATAAATAATGGTCTCAAAGTTGGGCCAAATTAAGTAATCAATTTTTTTAACTTTATTTTCAGAACATCAAAAGTTATTTTGCCTTCAAGTCATTCACATCTTGTGGAATTTTATAATTATATCAACAAGCATTTATTAAATATTACTTTATTGCAGAAAATTATTTTTTCTGCACATTAAAATAGTTTTGATTTATAAACTTTCTATGAACTATTATAAAAGCTCAAAATATTTCGTTTTTTTAGGTAGGGATGAACATATTTTCAAAATATCGAATGATCGATATAATGCATACCAAAGATAGATCTAAAGATAATATCAAAAGAAAAATATTGATATATCGGGTAAACGATATAAATGTAAATTGTTTATCTGTTTAAATTATGCACTAAATCTTATGTCATGACCAAAAATACACTCATGGTTTTTTGTCACTATTTAGAATGTGAAAATGCCTGTTGAATTTAAATATTAAATACATTTTTCTACACGAAACAAGTTGTTATCTGTGGTGTTAAATCAAAAAAATTCAAAGTTAGAATAATTATACCTTTAATTATTTTGTTAATTATAAAATATTAATGTAAATAGCATTATTATTTTTCTTCTTCACATTAAAAATGCCATTAGGCTTCTTATAAACACTAAAACAACACTTTAAACAATTGAATCTTTGAGTCAACGTTACCTACTTATACACAACTTCATTTACCCGTTCCACCCACTGGTCTACAATAAACTACATTTTGGTACGTTAACTCACGAAAAAAAGTAAATAAAATTACTTTATTGTTTCAATGCATGTTTTTTACACATAAGAGGCAATTTAAATGTCTTTTTTTTGAATCGTGATTATTTTGAGGAGAGATAATAATGACAATATTTAGTGATATGATATATCGGACCAAAATATCGATATGGCCGATATTACTAAAAGAAAATATCGCTACTAAAATATCGATATATAGAAACATATTTATTAAATAAATTTGAAGTATAGATATATACTGCCATCACTATTTCTTGGTAGGAATAGTAAATTTGGAGTTTTTGAAAAAAAAATATATATATATTTTAGACGTATGATTTATTACTTATTGTTTAGTTTTGGTTCCAATCATTTTTAATCCACACATTTTAATTTAAGGTATACAGATATGTTCTTGCTTTTTAGGAATCATAAAAAAGTACGTTTGATGATACAAATCTGCAACACCGTTTTATGAGCAATTTTGCAGCTGCCTATAAAACAACGTTAGCATTGTTGAAGAAGAGTGTTTTCGTTGCACACATTTCAATGAGGGTACCTGTTTTTTAAGTTAATGGTTAATGGTTTTAAGTTAATGGAAATTTACATGAAGTTAATTTTTTTTAAATTCTAAATTAAAAAGCTGTCTTGAAATGTTAGGATCTAAAACTCCAATATGATTATTCAAACATAAATAGAACTAGATGTGTAATTATCTTTCACATGATAGATGCAACATTTAATGTTTTGTCGTATGTGTATATACAACTCGTATATAATGTATGTATGTATTTATCACCACCATGTTTTCACTTGAGTTACTCCCGTAGATGAACCATACACAAATTCTGAGGTAAGTTTATTTCCAAAATGCGATGCCAAACAACAAAACATATATTATTTAAATCTCCCGAGCGCTTATGTTAAATAGCTAAATGTATACCCTCTTCTGATAGAAGAACCGTCTGAATACCTAATGAAGTCTACTTTCTGGAAGGAGCTTTCAAATGGGATTTGTAATAGTTTTTTTGTTTTTTGTTTTTACATTTGAAAAACTATTGGCATTAGAATGCACAGTACAAAACATAATTTATTGTAGGGTAGACTCTTGATAAGTTGACAAAATTTATTCCCTGCAGGACAAAAACGAAAGAACTACTTTTTAACGTCTAAATTTTTTTCTATTTTAATTTTAATTAATGTCACAATAACATTACAAAGTTGTGTGGTAACTATTAAAAATACAGAATATTACACATAAAATCGTTGACTGAAAGTAATGAAAGTTAAGTTTTAAGAATGTTATTTATAATACTACTTTACATAACTAATTACACTGACGAACACTTTCAAAAAAATTTTGCCTGTATGTATTTTTTGTAATGTTGTTCACATAGCCTTTAAGTCACATACTATTCATCATAGTTTTTTTAGATGTTATATGTAGGCCACCATCATATATTATAGAATTTAACAACATAAACATAGATAAAAATATAAATAATATCACATGTTATATAGTTAATGAAAATGAGTAATTATCTACATCATACGAAAGTTGATGAAAACTGTACCATCACTTATAATTTATAATTTGATTTTGAACTTCTAAATTGAAAATAGGTTAAAAATATGTCGAGCATAAAGCAGCACTTGGTTGTAAAATATGTCGATCATAAAGCAGGACTTGATTGTAAAATATGTCGAGCATAAAGCTGTACTGGATTTTGAAATATGTCGAGCATAAATCAGTACTTGATTGTGAAATATGTAAAGCATAAAGCAGTACTTGATTATGAAATATGTCGAGCATAAAGCAGCACTTGATTGTGAAATATTTTGAGCATAAAGCAGCACTTGATTGTGAAATATGTCGAGCATAAAGCAGCACTTGATTGTGAACTATGACGAACATAAAGCAGTACTTGATTGTGAAATATGTCGACCATAAAGCAGTACTTGATTGTGAAATATGTCGAGCATAAAGCAGCACATGATTGTGAAATATTTCGAGCATAAAGAACACTTGATTGTGAAATATGTCGAGCATAGAGCAGCACTTGATTATGAAATATGTTGAACATAAGGCAGCACTTGATTGTGAAATAGAGATTTGTACAGCCATACACGCTGATTCTTTTATTGTGCATTCTTTCCACTCATCTTCTTTGTACAGTTGTTTTTTTCTTAGGAAGAGCCAGTGGCCGAGTGGTTTAAAGCGTCAGGACTTTGTACCTTAGTTGGAGATTGCGCAGATTCAAATTCTGGCCATGAACGTTCGTTTTTATCAGTGATACTCACCTTGTACTGTATCGGTTCTCCCCTTACTCTGCCCGAAAAAAATCTCCACGCAGATCAATAGTATATGGGGAATGGGCAGGGTAAGATAAAAAACGGGATCCACCTCTTCTGAAAAAATTATAAAATAAAATAAAACTATGCTAGCTGGTGACCATTTGCTTTATGTTCTTAATTTGTAAATCAAATGTTACTCGATGTTAATTTGTAAATCAAATGTGAGCTTCTTCCAAGAAAATAAACAACTGAAGCTGTCGTAGGTTGGTAGCTAATAACCGCAACCTACACCTACCTGAAGAGATCCAAAAGATCGAAACAGCGAAGCACAAGCCTATATGTAAGTTTAGTCGTACCGTCCCGGGAATACCCCTAACGCTAATTCTTTGTCGTTGAACGCATACTACCAAACAGGGTTAAGAAATTAACATTGTAACACCCTTCCCACCAGTGCTCTACATTACGTTCTTCTTTAAAAACATGCTCTGTGAGTTAAGAGTAATTTTATAAATGATTTTCAATTATGATGTTCTTTTTAAATTCACTTAAACCGTATATCGGTGTATGAAATGAGTGACTTTTTAATTCATATTGCTGATTCGAAATCCAACTAAATAGAATTTAAACTAATCAAAAAGAATAAACATATTTATGATTTTTTGTAACATATACATTTTTCATTAATACTTAACTTTGAATAATTTCCCCTAAATACTTTAACCTAGCTATAAAGACTTTATAAATAAATGTATAGTCACATCCAATTTATTAAAAACTACTAAATTTTAAATTACACTAAAAACAAAAGTAAATAATATCAGTTCTGTTAAATTTGACTAAAGGAGTTAATAGGATGAGTTCTTCAGACGTATGATGTGGGATAAGCCTGAGAGATCCTTCACTCTATGGCATTCACGAGAGAAGTCTATCTCGTACTTGATAGAGAGATTTCATAATTCACTTTCAATTCAATGAATTCATTGAATTCCATTTCAACCAATGTGGAAACCATGTCTGTACTCTCTTTATCCTTAATTATTATTTTTTTATTTATTACAACATAATTATTTATCATTTAAATTATTATTTATTAAAATTGTAAGTTACTACCTGTATCCACCCGCTTCGCCGGTGATAATATTGAGTTTCATTATGTAATATAAATGTGCAGCAAGGTTTCGGTTTACACCGTATCCAATTTATATCTGATTTAGAACAGAGATGTTATGTAGTGTATAATAACTACTGTAATCAATAAATTTCAGTTTTAAAAGTTTAGCCTACCAAAATTTTATTTAATTTGTTTTTATTTAACAGCTGTAGTTTGGGAGAAATATTGATTAGTGGTAAATGGCTTTTATATACACAGTTTGTATAGATTCCTATTCATTTATAGGGACCTATTGTTCCCAATATAATAGTGTTGAACATATTAGGGTTTTAAAGTATGTTATGTTTATTATAATAATGTAAACATTTATGTGATCGTATAAAATGCAATATTTTTAATCCTAATTTATTAAATTTTAAGGTAACGGTATGTTTTGTTATAGATATTTAACCCGTATATTCCCAGCCACAAAACTAGGGTGGCATGTTAAATAATGAATAAATGCGCTAACATATCACTGTTGAAATGGACGAGCGGTCTAAGACGTTGTACTGTGGCCAGGTTCAGCGCTGAGGATCGTCAGTTCGAATCCAGCTCGGGCTGTTACTGTGGATATAGTAAACAGAGGACCTAAACTTCGTGGCAGAAGGACAAGATACATCGATATCCAAAGCAGGATGGAAAGTGTCCTCGTAGGCAAGCAAGTCAGTGACTCTGCCGTGAATACCAAGCATGGCAAATCTGAAAACACTAAGTCAAGCAAGTATACTCTATTATTCAAAACCGTTTTAAATTGATGTAGAACATAGGTGAATGCAGTGTCATAAATTAAGTTTTGAGACAGAACGGTTGCCAGCACTTTCGAGGTTAAAGTCACCTGACATCACAACATGCAAGTCCACATTATAATGTTTTTAAGATAGTCAAGATCTTACGGCTTGGTGTTTAACAGATGT
>JAQJVL010002570.1:0-91550 GCA_035578905.1 Stictocephala bisonia
TGTAAGAAAAGTGATGAACATATAATAATATTTTCTGAGGAAACTTTAAAAAAATGCCAGACTATTCTTAAATTACGAAAAATACATAACCTAAAATACAGAGACATTATTTTACCCAGTGAATACACCGAGAGTGGTTATCACAGAGTATGTTACAAGGCGTTTAGAGGTCTTATGAATAAATATTTCACCTCTCAACCATTGAGTGCTGAAAAAAAAAAAAAAAAAAAAAACAATGAAGAAGGCGATATGGAAGACGATCAATCCACAGAATGGAATAATAGTGACGAGGAATATGGATGTATTGACGACGACGATGAAAATATTTAAAGGTTTAATCAAAATAAATGTATTTCTCTGTAACTTTTTTATTTAAAAAAAATTTGCCCTTTGATATAATAAACAATAAAATTTGATTTACTTTAATGCATTAGCTTTACAATTTCGATAGAATTGAAAATAATAAACTTCGTAAAAATGAAAAATAATATAAATAAAATTATTAGAGTTTCGATATGATTGAAGTTGTATTAGAACAATTTTACTGAGCATTGTTTTAAATATTTGTTATTCAAACTGTAAAAATTTATTTAATGAAATTTCTTGATTAAGAAAAAAAAAATAAACTGCACAATTTGAACTTAATAACAGCTGATGCGCAGTGAAGGGCCGCAATAGACCAAGCGCTCTGTCTCACTCTCACTAGTTACTGTATACGCTCCTTGCTCTCCGAACTACTGCTCACTTTGAATGCGTCTGGCAATATGATAGAACCGTCGAAACTGTCCGGCTATTATGTAAACATAGATTAATAGGCCCCCAAAAAATTATATATAAAATTTAGGTTTTATAATATAACGTAAGTATAATTATAAATTATAATAGTTTAAGGGTGTCCGGCAGAGGGTTGCAACCATACTAACTGTCTGGCAATGAGCAACGCGAGTTTTGATATTATTATGAATCAAATATAAAAAAATTCAATTTTATTTCATGATAAATTTGAGATTGAATTTTATACACCTTTGTAACCTGTTACCTGCCAAAGCCACCGCTGCCTTAGCTTCATGGGTGGGGATCATTCTTACCTGTACTAGGGACACACATAGAAAAAATTTCAGCTTTTATAAGAATCCGAAGGTCTGGCACTCACGGGCTCTTGCTCTAATAATTTAGTTGTTAGTTACCAGCTATAACAATGGTTTTAGTCCCATATGTCATTAACTAAAGTGAAAAATTGTTTACAAAACATTTAAACATACTCATGTTCAATCATCTTTTATCTTCCCTATCTTTACTTGTGTATACACACACATTATTTGTGCACAGAGTATTAATTTATTTATTTACTAATGCTGCTTTGGCATATTTCAAGATGACATATGTAAAGTTGGTTATCATTATTATGTTTACAAAGTTTTCAATAAATCATTATTGGTTGTTCATTATTGATATTGCAATAATTAATCATATTCGCCATTACATTTTACTCCTATCAAGTTATGATTTCTATCATTATTCTTGCATCACTGACAAATAAAAATCTACAATAAATTACCATCAAACATTGCAATTATATTTTTATCATCAAAATTTACAATCACATTTTTATCATATCCCATCCTTCATTTACAATGTTATTTTTCAAGGTATTAATCTATTGGTGTCTGCAACATGACTCTAGTAATGATGTTAGTCATGCTACAGATCACTGTAAGCTTTTGTCTTTAGGCCCTATTGCCAAGGTTGACTAACACCTAAAACTGACAAACTGTGCCATTGTGTGATTAACAGAATATTTGGCGTTAAATAATTTTGAATTTGGAAGATGGCTAGTTGTAATTAAGATCGAATCATACTACTATTAATCACTGGCTATTCTCCCTCCATAAAATTCTTAAAATGATTAAAAATCATATACATCTACAATAGTACATACAATATACATCATTGAGTCATTATCAGAATCATCATACACAAGTTATAATGACAAAATATTTTAAACAATCTCAATATCTTTTAGTTTAACATACATGTCATTTCATTATCAGTCTTTTATTTAAAATCTGGACATAAACAAGTTATAATCACCAGGTATCATAAAAATCTCCTTAAATCATTTTATTCTCACATCAATATCCTATCATCATTATTGTTATATTCATTGAGTCATATCAATATAAGTATAAACAAACTACAATAACACAGTATTGTAAAAAATATTCTTTCATCATTTTAGTCTCACATAAATATCATATTATTATTAATGTTGTATTCATTGCATATTATTATCAGTGTTACATTCAGTAGTAACAAATTATTACCATTATTCTTCTTACATCATCTTGTTTTAACATACCTGTCTTATTACTTCAATGTTACATTTAAATCTCTTACTCAATCACAAATCTCATATTATTGTCAATATTACAATTCTTTAACTACCATCCGTTTATTATTAGGATATCTTTAAGTATTTTCTCATTCAATAGTTATTTTTACAGTTTATTTGTCTTCTACACACATCTCATATTATTGTTAATGTTATCTTGTTTCAACTATTATTTATTTATTATTTTAATATTTTTAGGTTTATTTTGTTTCAACAATCATTTTCACAATTTAGTTTTCTGTGCAAATGGAACTATCCGAGAACACTAGTTTATATTTCTTTTTATATTTGTAGTTTGAGAAGCATGATATATTATAGTACCTCATCACATAATTAACAAAATCATCCATGTCCATATCACAGTTTTCACCCCCCATCCATTCACTTTCAAATTCCCTTTGTTTATTTATTCCCCAGTATTTGCTTATAAAATTCATTTCAAACTCAAAGAACTCGTTCAATTCATCTAGCCTATTTCTGATTGTTTTTATGTTTTTAGTTTTTCATTTTCATTACACTTAAAATCATTTATTTCACCTTCAAGGTTAGTGTTACAGGGTGCTAAAGCTTTCTCTATTCTTTTTATTTTGTTATTGATTATAGTATTTAGATGCCCTATCTGTTCTTCTACTTCATCATTTACTCTAGGCCTACTCATTTGATTATTTAGTTCATAGCCTACTTCAGTTGTTGTTACATTTACTTTTATGTATTTAGCTAGCAAGGTTTTATTTATTTCATCTAGTCTATCCTTGACATCAGTTATCTTGATAGTTTGTTCCCTATCTTGATTATTTACTTTATTGCTACTATTTTCCTTCAATTCACTTTCTACCTCAAAGTCTACTTTTACTCTTTCTAATTTATTGACAAAATTGTCTTTAATCTGGCTCATCCTATCATTAACATTTTTTATGGGCTCATTAGCTTTCATATTATTTTCATTATTTAACTTTATCACATCATCACTCACTTCTTTCATCTCAACACTTGTTCTGCCTAGCATAACATTGTTTTCATCAAGTTTAGTATTTATGTTATTAGTTATGTTTAACAGCAAATCTACTCTCATATTAGTTTCATCATTTAGCTTTATTTTATTATTATTTATTTCTTTCATTTTGGTATTTGTTCCCCCTAGCCTAACATTAATCTTCTCAAGTTTGGTATTAATGTTATTATTCATGTCTAGCAGCAAATCTATTTTATTTGACAGTAGTCTGTCCTCAGCATTATTTATTTTGATAGTTTGTTCCCTATCCTCATCATTTATTTCATTTACAACATTATCTTCCTTTACTTCACTATCTTTTCTAAAATCTACTCTTACTTCTTGTAGTTTATTTATGAGTTTATTTTCAAACTGTTCTATTCTCTCATTGACATTTTTCCTAAACTCATCATTCATTTCCTTGAGTTTAGTTTCAAAATTGTCATTTATTTTATTGAGTTTAGTCTCAAAATTATCTTGTTTATCATTTATGTTATTGAGTTTAATTTCAAAGTTATCATATTTAGTGTTCATTTCTTTAAATTTAGTTTCAAAATTTGTACTCATTTTGGTCAGCATGTTCATTATATTTGATAATGAATTATCCATATCTGACTTTGGCCTATCTATATCAGGTTTGTTGTTGTTTATTTCCCTAATTATGTTTAAAGATATGTCGGAATCATCCGAGTCATTTTCAGTACTCGGTATAATATCTACTTCCGACATGATTGTCTTTTTAACATTCAACAATTTTAGATATGGCCTACAAAAATTTTTAATTAATTAATTTAATTAAATGAAATTTAAATGGATTCACAATTTTCTAAAAAATTTATATTTAAATATATTTAATTCAATATATTTGAAAAGTATTCTACAGCTCCACGTGGTCGGCGCCAAACTGTAACCTTCCGCCTTTCATGTGAGGTTACATTAATTAATTTTTGTTTTTTATAATTCAATAAAAATTCATTTTATTAAAATTATTACTTTTAAATGGTCTCAGGGTCGTATTAGTGGGTAAATTGGTGGAGCTGTATAATACAAGAAATCAAGACTAATTTGACAAAGCTTATTTATTATTACATCTCTTTAAATTTGCTCTATATTTTCCAATAAAAATGAAATTGAGTTAATTATCTAAACAAATCTAAATATCCCCTCAGAAATTGCAGGGATTACTGAAAGTCATCACAAGATTTCGAACATGATGTGAAAATTATGTTGACATAATAAACAAACAGATACAAACATACATAGACAAAATCCTTTAAAACTAACAATACAAAATGATGAAGGTTACATACATGACACAGACGGTTACATAATACAATACAATACAATTGACAATATTACAAATTATATACAAGAAGGGTTATACAGTCTATAAAGGGAATTGTGGAGGTTATTGGGACATAGCACTGGGGAATGAGTGACTTGAGTTTTTTTTTTTTTTTTTACAAGGGGAAAAGTCACCAGGGAAAGGGGAAGTAAGGGAAACTGGGGAAAGGTGGTTTCACTGGCACACTTTATTGCACAGGACTCACAGTCTATTAGGGGGGAATCTTCTCGCACTGGGGATTTAGCGGAGCAATCATAGGGGGAAATCATGGGTTATTAGTTTACTTGGGTGATTAAGGAAATTATCCCCTCTCAACAAGACATGGGCTTTGTCGTAGTACACAGTTTTTACTACACATACACAGTTGTTAGACAAGGGGTACATATCACAAATTCATTACAAAATACATATTGATGAGTAGGTTGATGGGATGAACACAAAATATGAAAATATAAAGTTACAAAGAAAATTAAATTACTATACAATATTTACAATACAGGTCTATAGGTAAACTACACTTGTTTCTTGTTCTTAATTTGAATCATATATCCTCTTGAGTTGGGGACAGGTAACGTTTGATGGCAGACACGTGGTATGGTCCAAACTTCCGTCTTCCATCAAGGCTTCTAAAGTCCGAAAGGGCGTGGGTAGGATTGACATTTGAAGGTTTCAGGTTCTTTAACTTCTAGATTGTGTTGGTACTTGTTGCAGAGTCCAGGAGCATCAGAGAATGTATTTTGATACTTCAAAAGTAGATCGGTGAGTTGAGTCCTTTGTTCGTTGTTGAGCAGTTCGTTCTGGTTCAGAGTTTCTTCTATTATCTCAGCATTTATCCTGTCTTGTAGGTTCGTTGTGGAGGAAGGGGTGGTATCGTTATAAGTTTCAAAATTATCATAAATATAGGTTCTTTCTAAGTTTTGGTCGTATGCCGACATTTCATTGTATTCAACATCATTGTCGTTCATTAAGTAACATAAGATTCCATCGTGGTTGCACTCGTCAAACTCCAATAGTAAATCAGTATTATTTATGTTTATATTCAATGTTTTTCTATCAAAGTTTATTTCCATCTTCCACAGTCTTATCGTATCTATTCCAATAATTACATTATGAACGAGGTTTGGTACCATGATTAGTTGCAAATTAGTTTCCACACCGTTGACATTAACTGTAAGCATTAATATCTTAGAAACTCTTTTTGATTTAACACCGACGGCAGTTTTGATGTGTATGCCAGTTAAAGGTAATTCTTCATATCGTCCTAATCTACTCCTATTCTCTATTATCCATTGCTCTGAGACACATGAGATGTTGGCACCCGTGTCTATGAGTGCGGAAGTAGGCACATTGTTTATTAAAATATTAATCTCTGGACATTTTATGTTGTTTGCTGTTTCTACAGTTTTATTAGTTTCAGGATCTTCATTTAGTAAAAAGTCACAGTCACAAAATATATTACTAAGGGTTAATATTGGATTTGAATTATTTACATTATTATCTAAATTAGAAGGCCTTTGTAATCCGAGGTTTGTGTTTTGCACTGAGGAATCTGAGGATAGAAATCCATGATTATAAAACAAGGGAAGTTTACCTAGGCCTTGGGACTCGTCAGTGCTTAGGCGTTTAAAAGCGCAGTACTTGTTGTAGTACTGGGAGGTGAACTAGTCGTTGGGTTTCTCCTTTCTATTATGGCAGAGCATATTTGTGCTTGTTCTCGGCTGGGATATTGCTGGTTGTCTCGATTTGATGAATTGTTGCCCCGGTTGTAATGTTGGTTGAAGTTTCCTCTGTAGCTGGGTCTTCTATCGTATTCTCTCCGGTATCCAGGTGAAGAGTTGTTGAAGTGCCCGTTGTTGTAGGTTGGTCGTCTTTGTTGCTGTTGTCCATCGCTGCGGTAATACTGGTTTCTAGGAGGGCTGTTTGGAGGTCTGCTTCCTGGCTGGTGCTGAAACTGTCGCTGTGGTGGTGGTTCGTTTCTCGGTTGACTGGTAGTTTTCGATCGCTGGTGTGCGTCCTTAATATCTTCTCTTTGGAGTAGCAATTCGAACTCGGCGACGGTGTTCACATTTTGGACTCTTCGGGCGTCTTGGATCAACTCGGAAAAGTGTTCCGAAAGAATATTTATGATTTCATCCTCGCTGATTGGTGGAGTGATGGATCGTAATGTCAATACTCGTTCAATGAAGTATTCTGCTCGTGGCAGCTTTCCTCCGGGCCGGTATCTTTCGACCTCTATACGCTGCTTTACTCCTCGTTGGATCTCGCGGCTCCAGTATTTGTTTGTAAAGTTATGTTCAAAATCTGACCAGTTGCGGATTTCCTCCTTAATCAGGTCGAACCATTTTGCAGCATGTTGCTCTTAACATTGTTCAATAATGTCCCGCAAGTGTTCCGAGTCGTTGTTTGGTTTGTTGTGTGTTATGTTTCGTTCATAGAAGCGTTTTAGTTTATGTAAAAATTCCTTAGGGTTTTGGGCTCTCCCGTAAAATTTAGGTGGACTATTGTCGGTTGCATGGGTGCCGTTGCCGGTACATGTGACATAAATATTCGGTGTGCCTGATATAACTCCATTACTAACTTGACCTTCAACGTTGGTGATTCTATTACCAAAGGTGTGTACAAGTTTGTTTAATGTATCAATATCTTCTCCTTGTTTTTGTGTAATTGGTAATATTTGTGTTAATACTTGTTTCGTACTGTCCTGAATTTGGTGAGTCAATTCTTCCTTTTGTTGGATAATGTTTGTCTGGCAAGCAGTGGCGTGATTAAGTAATTTAATGTCAACTGTATTTATAACGTAAGTAGTGTTGTTAGCAAGGGCTTTCTTGATGTTATCATTCTGGATTGCAATATTTTTGTTTAAGTCGTCACGGACCTGCTGGTTTTGTTTTTGGATTTCGTTGCCGAAATTTGTTTCCAAGTGATTCATTCTATTATTTTGTTCGGCTCGTGTAAGTTTAATTATGTCAAGGTCAGATTTGACTTCGTCATATTTATGGCTTAAGTGATCGATTTTACTTTAAATATATTCAGAAAATATTTTAAGGTTCTGATTTAAATTTTGTTTTAGTTCTAAGTTGTCTTGTTTTAATTCATTTTTACTTTGTTCTAAACGGTATTCAAGTTTTAAAGAACTGTCTTTTATAAGTGCTGCAATTTGTGAAAGCAAATCGGTATTCGCATCTGCGCTAGCCGGTTGTTTATCCGTCGCGGTAGAATGAATAGCAATGGAATGTGCGGGTGACGTCATCGGTTCATTCAGCGCTGGATTGGTGCTGGTGGTCGTTGTCATGGTAACGCCGTCCCATGATGCCGTGCTGTGTTCCCATTGGCTGGTTGGTTGAGATGGTTGGAGTTTGTTTACATTGTCCGCCGTCACTGTCATGGCGTCTGCCGTCTCCGCTTCAGGAATGTCAAATCCTAAAAATACTTCTCCTGCCGGAATTTCGTTGAATAAAATGTCTATGTCACTATTTGTGTTCATGTTATTTGTGTTCGTAGCTATATATGTATTGTTTGCATTAGATGTTGATGTGTTATAATTGTCAGATGTAGCTGTTAGTGTTTGGCTAGCTTCTTTAATGGCGTCTTCCATGGTCTCATCTGTTGTATTGGGCCTATTTCTAAGATTATAAGGTTTGTGGGACATGGCTATTAATAATCTTATATTGTGATGAGAGTTCGATATGTGATGATGGTTTTATGATACCTATAATGGGTGATATATCAAACATATAAATATTACACATAGGCCTAGATTTGGGATAACTTGGAAGTTGTTTTTATATACCTAATCTCATAAGGCATTGAACTGGCCAACACGATTTGGGCGCCAAAATTAACAATTAAAAAAATATATATATACACAGGGTACAACAAGGAATAATGAAGTGTATTGATACAATAAGATAACCAGTTGTACAGTGAAATACTATATTAATAAAATGTCTTTATTTAATTTGCTTTTATCTTCTTTCTTGCTTTACAACTTGGTTTCTTCTGGTTTATGCTCCGGCTGAAAACATACTCGGTAGTACAACATAGAGATACCTCAGGGAAGGGGTGTCGAGCTGGCCATCAATGTTCTTATGAGATTTAATATTAATCATGTTAAATTGTCCAATTAAAAATTTGAAAAAGAGAATAATTTAAAAAAAACTGTATCAAAAAAAATTATCAAATAAGGGAAAAGATAGGGAGAAAGTTCAAATTTAAAGTTCAATCTTCAATGGAAAATATCTTCACAGCAATTAGTCTATGGTCTGGTCTCACCAAATTTAACTCTTAGAATTCTTGATGTTTTGGGAAATTTAAATATGTTTGTGGCCAAATTTAATAAATAAAAGTTTTGTAATGATTTACAAAAACACTTTTATTGGGAATGTCACTAAATAAAGTCACTGTATTCTGGCTGCATCTTCTCTCCTTCAAGGCTAATAATGGACTCTCACTGCTACTAGTTCCTTTCTCAATCCACAATTACAACAATGTGTCACTGGTTGCTTGATGATCACTTCACTTCACCAGGGAATGTGGGGGTTGGTATTATAATAAATCAAATATTAAAATCATGAGAAAATTAAATTAATGTTGAAATATTTTAGAAAAATGGAATAGGTTAAAAAAAAATAAAACAACTTCCAATTCTTAAATTAAATTATGCCAAATCTAAGAAAGGAAAATATTTATTAATAAAATGATTAAACATAGAGTATGCAAATTATTGGGAACTGAATTAAATTAAATTAATGTGATAAAACATATGATCAATGAGTGTAATGAGATTATTAGTGATGGGTAGCAGCTGGTTTAAATGGAAAGAAACAAGGTAAGTGGCAGATGTTCTTAAATATGATAAAAAAATAAATAAACAAACATAATTTGAAACATCTCAATTATTACATCTCTTTAAATTTGCTCTATATTTTCCAATCATTTTACAATAAAAATGAAATTGAGTTAATTATCTAAACAAATCTACTTTCTGTATCTAGTTCAAAAATTAACTTATTGCTAGAACTTATCTCTTAATCCTCTATTTGAGTCTTGATGAACAACCGCGTGGTACTTTTTTATCATACCGGATTATCAATGCATATTAATCAAATTAATATTAACTATAAAACACTATTTATTTAATATGGTTTAAAAATTTGATTGTATACATATTTTCTTTAAAACTTTTAACACTAATAGCCTATTTGTTTAGTGAAATTTTTTACTATTTCACGCGGGCAGTCAAAATACGTCTTCATCGGGATCGAACATTCTGGTGAGTGGGCTGAGAGATATGTCGAAGACGCTTAGCTGGGCCTCCCCTCTCCTGCTCTCCCATCCGTTACTACCAGTCGTTTGGTTTAGAGAGTTCAAAAAAAATCGTCTGCATCACCGTCAGGTGCTGCTTTCCCCGGATATTTTCTTTACTAAAAGTATTATTTGAACGTTTCTGTTGCGTTGTCAACCGTTGCCTCATAGACCCGTCCATCACTTGTTTACTGCGATATTTTCCTGGAATAGGCCAGCCCATGTCTGAGTTGATAACAATGAAAGGAATGTTATTTATGGCTTCAAGCGTCTGTTTGGGACAGATATTTCTGCTTGCTTTTCTATCTGGCTGGTTATTTACTTACAACGATTCTCGAATATAATTTGAACATTCATTAATTATTTTAATTAAATATTTTCCTTTTCTCAATAAAACAATTTAATATTTATTTTATTTAATTAATTTACTCGTCAATTTGGTGGACCTGTTACAAGTGAAAATAATAAATACCGGAATCTCAGATCACACTGGACAGCTCTGCACACTATATACGAGGCGTGTTTTTAAAGTAAGTACCGTTTTTAAATTACGCCGCCGCAGCGCTGCGGTCGCTGTTTAGCGCATGCGCGCCGTGTAGCCACATCTGTTGGGAAGCCACAGACGCCATTACGGAACCATCCGATCGAGTTTACATCTGTTTGCGTGATTTTAAAATGACTCCACCTATTGAGAGTCCCGCCGACTGTAAAGTGCGTGCTGTAATACGGTTTGTCTGTGTTCAAGGCTTCAAAGCAGTTGACATTCATCACCAAATCAGTGAAGTGTATGGTGAAAACATAATGAGTGATGGAATGGTTCGGAAATGGGTTAGGGCCTTTAAAGATGGCCGCAGAAACATTCATGATGAGAAACGAAGTAGGCGACCTTCAGTCATTACCGATTATCTGATTTAAAAAGTGGACTGTAAAGTAAAGGCCCTAACCCATTTCCAAATCATTCCATCACTCATGTTTTCACCGTACACTTCACTGATTTGGTGATGAATGTCAACTGCTTTGAAGCCTTGAGCACAGAGAAACCGTATTACAGCACGCACTTCACAGTCGGCGGGATTCTCAATAGGTGGTGTCATTTTTAAATCACGCAAACAGATGTAAGCTCGATCAGATGGTTCCGTAATGGCGTCTGTGGCTTCCCAACAGATGTGGCTAAACGGCGCGCATGCGCTAAACGGCGACCGCAGCGCTGCGGCGGCGTAATTTAAAAACGGTACTTACTTTAAAAACACGCCTCGTAGCTACATTGGCCAGCATCCAACCCAAACCATCTCAGAACACAGAAACATGTCTGCTATAAACCTTGAGCAGCTTAAAATACTCCTTGGTGAGGTGGACTGGACAGAAATGTATGGCTTAACACGCGAGCACACGCACTCGTTAGCAAATTGCCGCACCAATGGAAATGCGGGCAGATCTTTGGGGCTACTGAGTGAGTTGGGGTATGCGGCCAGCTCATCCCTCCTTGCCCCTCCCTCGACACGCCCTTGACGTTCGCCAGTTGGTCACGGACCATTGGAGTGAGTAACTCAAAGTGTTTGTGTGTCGTGCAGTGAATCGTGAGCAATTTGCTAACGCGCGTGCTTTCACGTTCTAATGATATTGTGAGCTGTTTGCTAACACGCGTATGTTATAAAGTGTATTTATTTAAAGATGGAATCTTATGAAGAACGGCAAAGAAGAATAAATGAATTGTTGGAATCCATACCAGAACCTAATACAAGTGAACTGGATGATGGTGATATATCTGATAATAGCGATGCAGATGAAGCAGAATTAATTAGGAACGTTGAGAACGCAAGTGATTCAGATGAGAGTCTAGGAGAGCTTCCTGAAGGTTACCAACAGGATCCGAGTGTTACTTTAAATATTGATAATCAGTTTGTTGATCCGAGTTTTGGTACTATAGGCTATTCTGATGTGTCGGTAGCCAGTCCAGGAGTTTCAAGATCCAATCAACGTACAGCCTCACCAGGTAACGAAAGGTTATTTTCAGATATTGTTACTAACCCTACTTACTTTGGTAAGGTAACTAGAAACAAACCTATCCCAATGGCTTGGTCTAACAGGCCTCAACAAACGTCAAATCGGACAAGAAGTCATAACATTGTAACACAGCTCCCAGGGCCCGTTCGGGAGGCTAGAAATGCAAAACGCTAGCAAGAATGCTGGATGCTCTTTTTCCCAGACTCAGTAATTGATAAGCTGGTGCTGTACACAAATAAAAAAATTAAAATTAAGGCAAACTACACTCGTGCAAGAGATGCAAAGGAAACTGATCGCATAGAAATGAAAGCACTAGTAGGGCTTCTTTATTTGTCTGGTGTTTGTAATTCTGGCAATCAAAACACATTAGATCTATGGAGGAATGATGGGTTTGGTGTTGAAATTTGTAGAGTATCAATGGGCGTTAATCGCTTTAAATTTCTTCTCCAGAACCTGAGATTTGATGACATTGAAAGTGATGATAGGCCACTAAGAAAAAGCCAAGATAGGTTGTATAGCTTCAGAGAACTGTTTGAAAAGTTTGTTCAAAGATATAAGCAGCATTACAGCCATGGTGCCTTTGTAACGCTAGACGAGATGCTTCCAAATTTTCGTGGAAAGTGTTCATTTCGTGTATACATGCCAAAAAAGCCAGGCAAATTTGGTATAAAGGTTTGGGCACTAACCGATGCCAAGACATTTTACACATCTAATTTAGAGGTCTCAATTGGAAATCAGCACAGAGGACCCTTTTACGTGAGCAACGCAACTCGAGCAGTAGTGAAAAGACTTGTTTCTAATATTGAGTACACAGGAAGAAATGTCACCTGTGACAACTTCTTTACTTCAATCCCAGTTGCACGTGATATTCTACAGAAGAAGCTAACACGAGTTGGCACAATTAGAAAGAATAAGACGGAAATCCCTGCAGTACTATCGACGGAATATCCAAACAATGAGAGGCCCTTGAAAAGTTCAATGTTTGCTTTCACGAAAACTGAAACTCTTGTTTCTTACAAACCTAAAGAGAAAACGATTGTTCTTGTAGTTTCTACATTCCATTCCAATGATGACATCGACGAAGAGACTGGTGATGAATGTAAACCGGCTATTATCACGTTTTATAACAAAACAAAATGTGGCGTTGATGTTAGTGATGCAATGCAAAAACAGTATTCTGTAGCCAGAATTTCAAACAGGTGGCCACTCACACTGTTTTATTTTCTTCTGAATGTTGGTGGAGTAAGTAGCTATGTAATATTCAAGGCTAACGATCCAGAGACTTTAAATAATAACCCTCTTCCAAGAAGGAAATTTTTAATGAACCTAGGACGCCAACTGCTCTTGGAAAATGCCAAACGAAGAGTAGCTGAAAATCTTTCTCTGCCCCGCCCGATGAGAGACAGACTGATTGAAATTTTCAAACTTGATCGGACTCAACGACCTGTAGCTGCTGAACATGTTCAACGTGCAGGCTAATGCAATCTGTGCCGTTTGTCCAAGAAGAAAGAATAGGAAAACAACAGTTTTTTGCAACAACTGTCAGGCTCCAATCTGCAAAGAGCACACAGTTGCAACATGTGCAAGATGTTCAAATCCTGATATGAATGTCGATATGCAGTAAGGAATTGCAGGCCTGACCATAATATAGTTATATTATTTTTGTCCAACGAAGAGGAACACAATTGAAACAAAAACTGTTCAAAATAATACACTCAGTTTTTAAATGTATGTTAGTGCTTTTTTCATCAGTTATTTGTTAAGACTATTTCAAGGTCAACTACGTACTTTAAGCCACACTATGTGCATATGTTTTTTAATAATTTAGTTTTTATATAAGATTTATTTAATGATTCCTTCCACAAATATTTTACTAACAAATTGTTCATCACTTTTGTATTTTATCCTCGTAAAACTATACAACACAAATGTTCTGTAACTGTATAATGTCGAATCACTTTTAAAATTATTCTTTTTGTTTGCATTTTTACAACAGTTATTTTTTATGACTATCTCAAGGTCAACTATTTACTTTAAGTTCAAACCACATTATTTGTGTATATTATGTTCAATTTGATTTTTGATAAGATTTTAATTCGATTTAGCTAATGATTCCTTCAAAAACACATTAATAAACATTTCGTATTACTTTTGTACTTATGTAAAATAAATGTTTTTTACTTATGAAATATTGAATTATAGTTTTTTTTTTACCCGCAAACCTTTTCCCAATAAAAGCGGCAGTTTGCTAACAGGGCGTTCTACCGCGTTATGTTTGAGATTTTTCAAATTACGGCAGTTTGCTAACGGTGCGTGTCCTCATGTTAACATGTTATGTTAGGCATAACATCATGGTATTGAGTTATGCCATTTGCAAACGATTTTAATTCAATTTTTCTTTCAACTAATATCATAGATATATATGAAAGCTACACCTTAAGAAACTCAAAAGGAACCAAATATTTTTCAAAAAAATTGTCACAAAAATAAATATGTAAACCAAGGCATTAGGGTAACCTAAATGCTGTGTGAGCAATTTGCCATCGCGCGTGCTGAGACGTCACAAAAGGGGTGCGTGTGCTCGCGTGTTAAAAGACGTAAACGAGGCCTATGACAAACTCAACAAAACTCTTGCACAAATAATAAATCTAACATGCCCTGTAGTAAGAAAAAGAAGAAAAAAAGGAACAGAACAGTTTTAACCGATCCAATAACACTGCAGATGAAAAAAAGTCTAATTGAAGCACAAGATCAGTACAATACAACAGGAAGAGAAGACCACAAAAGAAATTTATCAATACTCAAAAAGGACTATGACCTAAGGCTTAAACTTCTGAGGAGGCAAGAAAATACAACATCAATATCAGAGGCTAACAATAAATCTAAAGCACTCTGAAATGTCATTAACTCAGAAAGACAGCAAAAAGAAGAAACCAATCTGCCACTGTATCTTGAGGTTCAGGGAGAACTAACGTCAGACCCAGGAATAATAGCTAACCAATTAAATGAATCTTTGTAAATGCTTGTAGTGATGCCATCAAAAATAGTGGGCAGCCAATATTGCCACAAGCATTTCGAGCGCCGGAGAACTCAGGAACCCCAAACCTTATCCTGAGCCCCACATATAGACAAGAGATTCTCAATATCATTCAAACACTAAAACCGAAAACATCATCTGGACATGACAACATTTCTGCAAAACTATTACACATCTGCTAAGAAGAACTAGCAGAACTCCTAGTACATATTACTAACACGTCACTTTGCTCTGGAATCTTTCCAAACACACTGAAACTGGCTAAAGTATACCCAAAGTTTAAGAAAGGCTGTGCCAATCAACCATCAAACTATCGGCCTATATCACTAATACACACCTTCTCGAAGGTAATTGAGAAAATTGGTACTAAGCAGGCTCATTAAACACCTGGAAGGAAACAAACTCCTAACAACGCAGCAACATGGCTTCCTGGTAGGCAGATCAACAACTACAGCTCTGAACAGCCTGGTAGAATTCATAACTGAACAACTAGAAGAGGGAAATACAACAACTATCCTCTTAGACTACAGTAAAGCCTTTGACAGTCTTAGCCACAACCAGCTTTCAGAAAAATTAACATCTTTAGGAGTCCAAGGAACTGCACAGGCCTGGCTCAAAAGCTATCTAACGGGGAGGAGTCAATACGTGGAAGTAAACAGCATAAGAAATGGGGTAAAAACACTGGTAAAATCTCTACCAAAAAACATCCAAAGAGGAGTACCTCAGGGATCCGTACTAGGACCAATTTTGTTCATACTTTACACTAATGACTTCTCCAAACATGTCCAGGACCTCAGCAATACACTGATGTTTGCTGATGATACAGTGCTAATGCTAGGGAATAACAATCCTGTCCAACTTGAGGTGTCGGCTCTCTCAGCGTTCGAAAGAGCAATCCACTATTGCCATGTCAACGAAGTAGTGGTAAATAAGGGAAAAACCAAGCAGCTGGTCTTCGGAAAACACAAAGAAATAATAAGGAAACTTCCAGATATAGAAGAAGGCAACCTCGCAAATTACCAGGGAGTAATCATCGACGATGGCCTAACTTGGACCACCCACATAGTTAGGATTAGGATTGTGGTAAGTAAAAGCTTTTAGGATTGTGCAAAAAGCTTAGCATAGGATTATATGTGATCCGGAGAATGAAGAGTATAAGCGACACAGCAACAGCGCACACCGCCTACTATGCTCTCTACGAATCTCACCTTAGATACGGAATAGCAGTGTGGGGTACTACGACGGGGAACGTACAGCGTGTACTTATATACCAAAAACGAGCAATCAGAATCCTTGGAGACATACAACCAAGACAGCCCTGCAGAGAAACTTTCAAAAAACTAAAAATCCTCACAGTGGTAAATCTTTACATACAAGCCGCTGTCACTCATCTACATACAAAATCACCTGACACCGCCAGAACCGGAACTAATTACCACAACTACAATACCAGATATGCTTCAAACTACTGTCTGCCTGTGCATCATCTGATGGCAACTGAGAAAACCCCTAGCTATGTGGGAGCCAAAATGTGGAACTCTCTACCTGAAGAGTTAAAGAAGACGGAAAAAAAGCAGTGGCGTATTTAGGGGGGGGGGGCTATAGGGGCTGTATCCCAGGGCGGCAGAATGTATGGGGCGGCAAAGGAGTTGGAAGTTACCAGGTAATGTAATGGTATTTTGAGAATATTTGAAAATTAAGGGCGTCAATGTCAAGTACAACAAGTACAAAGTACTGTTCTTTACAAAATATTATCAAGTTACGGCTGTCATCTAACTGTGTTACGAATGTATGTATAGAGCGAGAGCGGCAGAAGTTGTGTACTTTTGTTGATAGGCGGGTCCGAGGAAGAGGGGTAGAGGAAGACGTATGTATGTCTGATGTTCGCCGCCAACTCGCGCCCCTACCTCACCCCCACCCTGAAACGGCCTCGAGTGTGACTGGAGATTCTCTTCCTCTTTGCGAATTCGCTGTGACGCGCCGCGCCCTTTAAACGCAGATTATAGTGTATGGTACCGTACTGTATTTGGTTGTGGTTTAGTGCACAGTGTGACTGTACAAGGAAGTATGGGGAGTCTGGAGTTGAATGGAACATTATTACACTTTAAACTACGAACCGATTTCGCCAGTCATCTATATCGCACGTTCTAAGGAAAAGTGACACAAGTTTTTTGTCATTTTTGTGATAACCATGTCAACATGCTAGAAATAGCCTACTCTTTAACCGGCAAAAGCGTCACAACTCAAACTTAAGCGGATTCCGCTGGGTAGTACTAAAGTTTTAGTGTCGTTTTTCCTTTGTTTGAGTTTTGGCGCCATCTTCTTGACTAAAGCGTCACATTTCAGTAGTGACTGTGCTTTTGTCAGTTGAGGTTATGTTGTTTCTCTTCAAAAGTGGCACTTTTTGAGTTGTGACAGTGTTTCCTATAAAAGTGTGTTTTAGACTGTTTCTTTTATATGGAAAAACGTTACTTTTTTTTAGTTGTGTCGGCTTTCTTCATAAAGTTTGTATCAGTTTTGAATGTAAGTACGTAAAAAATTATAAGGGTTTTAAGTTGTGACGCTTTAGATCATAAATAAGTTTTCATCAATTAAGAGTAATGTCCTTGTATTTCAGTATTTTTTGAATTGTGACGTTTTTCCATATAATTTCGTTTACATTTGCTTACAGGTTTTATGACGTAAATGGAATAAACATTGAAGTTTAAATATTTTAAATAATAAACATTGAAGTGTAAATATTGTAAATATTAAGTAGGCCTAAGTGATTGTTACAATGAATAATAAACGGACTCAGCTGATTTTTAAGTTGGCAAGGATTAAACACGAACAAGATAATTATAGCTCAGATTTAAAAAGTAGTTCTAAACACTCTCTAACATCTGAGGAAGATCACTGGACTGTTCTTAAAAACTTTGAAGATGACTCCATTCTTACAGAACCAAGTACTTATACAACTTCCGTTATTTCGGACCATTCGCTAACCTCAGAAGTAGAGAATAGTAAACAAATCAAAAATGTAGAAGTAAATAACAAACAAGCACAATCAAGTGCTTCTATATCGCTGATTTCTAAGCAGTCACCAGCCCCAAAGGAAGACCACTATCCCGTTGCAAACCACTTAAAAGAGAGTAGCAGATCGGTAATTACTTTGTCTGAAGTATCAAATGACGTCCCATTTTCCAGAAAATGTTATCCGAAAATGACACAACAGAATGATTCTACATCAGAAGAGAGTAGTAGTGATGAAGCAGACGATTCAGACGCTGATCCAAATTATCAACCTGAATCAAATATGAAAAGAAAGCCATTTTTAAAAAGAAAACAAAAAGAATCAGTTAGCTGTGAAAAAAAGAAGCCATCATTGACAGTCAAAATGATGATAGGAGTGAACCTATAAATATTGATTTTTTAGAACAAAATTTTTAAACAAACAAAAGGGGGAGAAAGAGAACAGAAAACAAAAATGCATGGCTAAAAAACAAAACAAAACTGCTGAGAAATACTGATCAGGCCTATGTTTCTCTTTCAAAATCGAAAAAAGAATATCCCCAAAAGACCATTAAAAAACCATGTGATGAAAAATGTAGGCTGAAGTGTCCAACTAAAATAAGCCAAGAAGCTCGCGAAAATATTTTTAGACAATTTTGGCAATTAGGAGGTATATCACGGCAGCGCGATTTTATTGCTTCTAGCTTGCAAGAAATTATACCTAACTATAGGTACGCGAAACAAGAGAGCAATAGACGCTTGAACCATGCCTTTTTTTCACTATAGATAACCAACGCACTCGTGTTTGTAAGAAGTACTTCAAAAACACTCTTGACATCACAGATAGACCAATACGGACAGTAATTGATAAAAAAAAGTAGTAATGGAGCGTTTATTAGCGATGATCTTAGAGGCAAACATAAAAACCATAAGGAAATAGATTCAACGATTAAAAAGGACATTCGGAAGCATATTGAATCTATACCTAAAATAGAGTCACTTTTTAAGGAAACAAACCACCCGTGAATATATTGAGGCAGGAAAAACAATAGCCGATCTCCACAGAGATTATGTTAATGAGTATAAAACATCTGCTGATGGAAGTGAGCATCCAGTGGGAAATTACGTAAAGTATCATAAAATATTTACAGAAGAGTACAATATCTCAATGTTCACTCCAAAAAATGATCAGTGCGAACTATGCCACGCATACGACACAGCTGAACGTATCGAAAAAGAGGAAATTGCTCAAAAGTATGAAAAACACATTTTAGAAAAAGATTTGTCTCGAATTGCAAAAGAAAATGACAAGAAGAATGTATCAAATAATTTAATTGTAGCCTGCTATGACCTGTTCTACCATGTCCTAAAGGTGAAGTCTCCCTGATGTATTATAAGTCAAAGCTTAACGTAATTAACCTGACTATTTGTGAACTAAAAAACGATTCAGTGTCATGTTTTGTATGGCACGAAGCAGAAGGAGGTAGAGGGTCGTGTGAAATTGCGAGTTGCGTTTTGAAATTTATTGAGAATAAGATCAGCAACAGTGATGATGAATTTGAATTTATATTCTATTCAGACAACTGTGGTGGTCAACAAAAAAATAAATTCTTGTTCTCTATGTATCAGTATGCTGTTGATAAATACCACATTAAGTCAATCACTCACAAATTTTTAATAAAAGGCCACAGCCAAAACGAAGGGGACAATGACCATTCGGTCATTGAAAAGCAGATAAAAAAAGCTCTTAAATCAGGACCCATTTACCATCCAGGACAATACATTTCCACAATCAAAACAGCCAAGAAAACTGGGAATCCTTACAAAGTATACGAAATGAGCCACACTGACTTCTTGGACTTCAAGGATCTCTGGGAAAATATTGGAAGAAACTCTACAATAGATACCAAAGGAAATAGAATATTACTGAATGAAGTAAAAATTGTAAAAGATGAAAAGGAAAATCCTCTAATAGTAAAGTTCAAAATGACCTTCGATGAAAATGAAGATTATCAAAATGTTTTTGTTCAAGATCTGTTAAAAGGTGAAGAAGAGGAAACAATTATTAATGAACCACAACATAAAAAAAGGAAATCAACCAGAAACAAAGAAGAGAAAGTTCTTAAAATCCGGTGTTCTGATATAACTTTAAAACAATGCTACCAGAATAGACTACCTATTTCTGAAAGAAAAAAGAAAGACTTGCTAGAGTTACTGTCTAAAAAATTTATTCCAAACTGCTATTCTTACTTTTATGAGTATCTTTAATTAGCACTTAGGCTATATTTGTTCAGTTTAATTTCTATACTTCATTTTGCCTAATGTTTAAATAATTAAATACATTTAAAATATTCAAGTTCCTTTACACCTAATATTTTACTCATTTTTTCGTTAAAAATGACACAACTCAAAATATATTTTATAATACATAATTATTTTAAACAAGATTGGGATTTTTTTTTATTTTTAAATGCACAAATATAAAGTACAACTATATCTTAGGCTAACTGATATATATTTGAAACTAATAAGTAGTTTATTATAATGTGCCATGTGTTAAACAATTGTTTCAAATTTTGCAAACTTTCATTTAGCTCTCCTGAAAAATTATGTATTTTAGACTTGTGTCGCTTTTCCTTAGAAGGTGCGATATTATATTCTGAGATATTACAGGTGGGTAAACTAACATTTTTTACAGTTAAACGGCCTACACATGGGTGAAATTATTATCATACTACAACCCTCGCAATATACGTCCTGCTCTGACTGAACCTTTGAACCTAAAACATGATACAATTATTCACTTACGTTTAACTTGTGTTAAGTGATTTTTTGTTTAACTTATTAGGCTACGTATAACAAATCATACATATCACTACCACAACGAAAATATTAAGATATACCGGTACGTGTGGAGTTGCTTAAATACATCAATCAATAGGAAATTATAGTACTCATGAGCATTAGCCCTTTTGTGAAAATGGCACAATTATGTCACTCCAAAGTGTAGAGGTATTACGGACCGAACATGGTTCGCTCGTGTGTAAGCCGCTTTAGTTTAGTCTTAAATTGGGCTTTTTAAACCTGATTTTAATTTTCTTTGGTAATCAGTGCTTTTGCTTTATATTATGTAGGGCCTAGATTAGGTCTACACTACCTACATATAATTAGACATTTAAAATCCTTTAAAATGCAAAGCATATTATGTTATGTCTAATCCATTCTATAGAACTGATAATAGTAGGGTACAAACACACAGAAGGCAGCGCGAAAAGAAGCGATGTGATTAGAGGCGACATGCAAACACACAGATAGTGATCTCGCGCGAGGCGGTCCGCCTTGAACCAGAGCAGTCATTTTGCAAGTTGGCCCTAATCTAAAATAAAATAGGTTTACCGGACGTTTCGAAAATATTTTCTTCTAAATATTTATTAATTCGAAATGTATATTTTAATGATATATGAAGGGTCCAGGGGAAAAACGATCATAGTCATTAATATTTCAAAATGGAGATATTTATATTTTTTGATAGCTTGTTTGAACCTCTTTAATATAGCAGTAATAGTTCAGAGCAAAAACGATCATGGTCAACAATATTGCATTAAGAAAATAATACGTACAGGGAAGGAACGATCATAGTCAGAGCGCTCCAGTGCAAAAAAGATCATAGTCAGCTGCATGGAGTGATCACGTGACATGTTTTGTTTTGTTTTGTCAGTTTAGGCTGTACTGATCTGTTGTGAGGTTAAGTTTGCTTGATTGCCCAGTCTTTGCACTTTAATAGTTTAATTAGTTTAATGGTGTGGTAACTTTTGATATGATGATGAGTAGTGAAGACAGTGAAGAAGATCCCTGTGTACTATTGCAGCCTACAAAGAAGAGGAAGAAAACTGGCAGGTTATCTGAGGTCAGTAAGCGAATAAGGCATCAACGTTTGTATACGGGTGACCCTTGCAACTGCAAACGTTTTAAGTGTTTCACTGAAATAACTCCAGAAGAAAGAAAAAAGATTATTACTGACCTAAATCTCATGTCAGGCTACAACGAACATACTGCACATTTAATGCATTTGCAAATGCACATTTAAGTGGGCTTATTTCCATTCATGAGGTGGCCCAACGTAGTCCTAGGCCAGAATCAGAAAACCCCAACCCTAACGACTGTACATACTCATACAAAGTTCGAGTCCCCATGGAAGGGACAACAAAAGAAATACCAGTTTGTCATAAGGCATTTATGTCACTTCATGGTATTACTAATAGGAGAACCATAACCTTAAAAAATGGACTGGTCATGCATGGAAAAGCTCCAATAGACAAACGTGGTAAACACACAAACAGACCCAATAAAATCAAAGCTGCAACTTTCCAAAATGTTTGCAATCATATTAAATCATCTAAAAGTCGCAAGGCCCATTACAGCCTTCATGATACTTCAAAAGTGTACTTAGATGAAAACTTTAATGTTAAGAAAACGCATGACTTGTACGTTGAAGGTGTCGTATGAGACCTACCGAGACATTTTCAACAAACATTTAATATCAGTTTTGGCTATCCTCACACGGACACGTGCAGTCAATGTGATGAGTTTAAAGCGAAATTGGCCCAAATCGATGTTGACTTGAATAAAAGTACTATTTCTGAGGAAAATAAATCCAAGTTGTCTGAAGAAAAAAAAGCCTTGGAAATTGCTAACTATGTTCATAAAACAAAGGCTGAAAAGTTTTACAGCATAAAGAGACAACCAAGAAAGTTGGCTGTAAAATCAAAAGAAAAAGACATCAGTTGTATCGCAATGGACTTTCAAAAAAACCTACCTATGCCTAACTTAAGTACTAATGATGTGTACTACCGACGCCAACTTTCATTTTTTATGTTCAACATTCATGAGCTGCCTAGCAAAAAGTCGGTTTTCTACACATATGATGAAACAGTAGCAAAAAAGGGGTGTAACGACGTTACTTCAATGTTGTGCCATCATTTGACCAAAGTGATGGATCCAAAAATTCGGCATTTAAAGATATTCTGTGACTCTTGTGGGGGGCAGAACAAAAACTACTGTGTTTTTAAGTTTTTATAGTCAGTTATGCACCACTTAAACGTATTGGACACAGTTTCAGTCATCTACTCGATTCGAGGCCATACATACCTCGAGTGTGATAAAAATATGGCCCTCATCAATCAAAAATCCCCGTGTGAGATTCCTGATGACTGGAGGGATTAAGTAAAAAAATCCCGTTCAAAACCTGAACCGTTCATTGTAATTGACTGCAAGCAGAGTATGTTTTACTCATGGAATGAAAACTTGTCACAGTTTTTTTCCAAATCATGTCCTTTTGCTTCACAGCCTCTTAGAGAACTGAAAATCACCAAAGAAGACGTTGGAAAGTTTCTGCATAGAAACTCATTTTCAGGCGCGTTTACTGAAAGTGCTGTGTTTCAGAAAGCAGTGAAACGGCAAAAAAAAGTGAAAATTCCATCAGTGTCTAAATATGAACCTCCAGCATACAACACAGAACTCCTAAAACCTTTGTACTCTGGCCCACTACCAATATCCCAGGCAAAATTCAAGGACTTAATGCATCTAAAGCGTTTTTGCAACCCTGTTGCTAGCGAATTCTTTGAAAAGTTGACTTCTGTAACAAATGAAGCAGATAGTGAATCTGAAGAAGATAATGCAGAAAATTAAAAAAACTGTTTTTGGTCAACTTGTTGTGTTAATGAATCTTATTTCTTAATACACCAAACATTATGTTCTAAATTGCTTGTATAATATAAAAAAGTAGACCCTGATAGTTTTGGCCTTTTTTATGTAGACCATGATCGTTATTCTCTTTTTTCCATAAGACTATGATCGTTCTTTGCAGGTAAGACTTGTTGTTTCGATATATATTTTTGTTTGTTATTTTGTTTTGATAATATTAAGTTGGCCTTCATTTATGTTAAACAAAAACATCAATAAATATAAATTTTATTCATATTTTTGTTTATTATACTTCAATTTATATTTTTGCAAAGTCTAAAACTGAAATATCTCAAAAAGTACTTTCATTGACTATGATCGTTTTTCCCCTGGACCCTTCATATAAATGTTCTGAATTATATTTTCTATAAAAATTAAAATGATGTGTTTAGATAGAATGTTTTATTAGCCTAGAGTATAACAACTTATATTATTTTGTTGCCTTTAATTTTCAGTAACAGCTGTGTAGTATTTTATGAGTGATGTAATTATTTGTGTAGTATGGGAGGCATACATAAATAAAATAAAACTAAAATAAAGTCACCAATAAGTGTAAATACAATACAATTTTGGTACAATACAATAAGTGTAAATACAATTTGCTAATTGTGTGTTTGACGAGAGTGATGAATCAGACTACATAAGCCATATAGTTGTTATGCATAGGGGAAAAAAACCCAAAGTGCAGTTTTTTTGCATAACTCTTTTAATTTTAAAAATAAGTATTTATTTGAAGATAACTAAATGCTATTTTAAATGAAATTATTAGCTTTGGTAAATGTTTTTTTAGTACAATCTACAACGCAAAAAATATAAAATATTTTCAAAAAGTTATAGTCAACACATATGAATGGAAAAAAAACTTTTTGAATTGTGTGTAATATTATTTAATTTTTATTTTATTTGATAGTTCATCTATATAAAGAAAACTAATAATATTTAAATTAATAAAGTTGCTTAGTAGTAATTTTTGTAAGCTTTGTAATAAAAATAAAAATAATAGCCTATGATTTTTTAATACATCACATCTGAAAATACCTGGGATTATTGGAAAAACTTAAACTTTAAAAAAATGTCTGGGAACACTAAAAAAAACTTAATTCAAAGAACATCAGTCACTGCAGTCTGCACTTATTAGTCGTCGCTTCTGTTCGCCTGTAAAAATCAAACTTCCAGAGGCCATCGCGTGAGATCGCTCACTTCACTTCGCGTTCTGTGTACCTAACATGCTGACCCATCCTGGCAATTGGATTTTTCAAATACAAGCATTTTGTAAAGATTTTATAAAACCAACTACAGTAGGTGAGCATGTATTAGACATCTCTTTTTGGTCACAATAAATATCTTAAACGTGACAGGAATAATTTGTTTCACGCTAAATTCCACCTTCAAGTAGTATATACAGTGTTTACACAGATAAAACTATTCTAGTTTTATAGAAATAATACTGGTTAAATTACCTTTTTTCCTGTCAACAGTTCTTCAAACATAATCTGCTATGTACATTTCGAAGCATAGAGCTTCATCATCAGGCTTTCCAAAAACGTCACTATTTACATTACACTAAACATTAAAAACATTTAAAATATAAACATTTAAACATATTAACATAGCACATTTGCCGGCCGGCGATAGACACCAACTGATGACCAATGAGCAGGTAACGAACTCAAACATGTTAACCTACTCCCACCTGTTGACCTTGGACTTTAATTATATTGATTTTCTTCCTTTGTGACTGCAAGTTGTTTATTCGGTTGAACAGTACGTTGGACTTGTATTTTAATTTGTCATTCAAAATATTACTTGGATCAGATTTGAAAGCATTGTAAATATGGAGTTCTTCTATTGTATTCATAAAATATGATTTGTTGCATTTATATAAAATTTCTAAATTGTTTTCTAAACTGTCAATATTATGTCTATTGGAAATTAAATGTTCAGCAACTTTTGATTTCTGACTTGTTGATTGTTTCGGAAGATGTTCGGAGAAACGTTTTTTAAAAGAACGACCTGTTTGGCCAATGTAAAACTTTGGACAATCAGAACAGTTTATCTTATAAATACCTGTATTTTTGTTCATGTTGTGTTTTTGGATGTTTAGATGTTTATTAAGTTTATTAGAGGTCTTATATGACACATTGATATTTTGTTTCTTTAATTCTTTTGATAATGTATGGTGTAGATAATGGCCATATTCGTATGATACAAATTTTTTATCTGTATTAGGAATCTTTGTGTGTGAATTTCTTTTCTTCTTTTTATTAACTTTTTTATCTATTATCTCACTATTGTATCCATTGGCTATGGCAATGTATTTGATGGTGGCTAGTTTGGTTTCGTAATCTTCTTTATCCATAGGTATGGATAGAAGTCTGTGGACCATACTATTATAGGCTGCCATTTTATGAATCATTGGGTGGTAAGAGGTTGCATGGATGGTATGGTCAGTAGTGGTAGGTTTGCGGTATACAGTAAATTTAATGTTGTTATTTTCTTTTTTGAGTTTTAGGTCTAGATAAGTTAAGCTATTATCCTTTTCTGTTTCCAATGTGAATTGTAGGTCAGGTGAAATACTATTTAGATATTTTTTCAATAGTTCTAATTGTCTTGTGTTTCCTTTATAAAAAACTATAGTGTCATCGACATATCGTTTATAAAATAAGATATTCTTTTTGTAGTTGTTGGTTGATGAGAAAATATAATTATTTTCAATGTGGTTCAAATATATTTCTGATAAAATGCTGGATAATGGTGATCCCATTGTTAGACCTTGTTTTTGGATGTAGTATTTATTATTAAACTGAAAATAGTTTTGTTTCAGGGTAATTTCTAGTAAGTTTAGTATTTAAACTGATCTATAAGATCATTGCTCAGTTTTGAATATGTAGACAAATTATGTTTTACCAAATTGATAGTAATATCTACTGGTACATTTGTGAATAAATTTACAATATCAAATGATGCCATTGTATATTGTTTATTGAAATTTGAGTTTTCTAATGTGTTAACTATTTCTAGGCTATTTTTAATACTGTAATTATTTTCCATGTGGATGTGCTCTCGTAATAATCTGTCAATTTGTTTTGCAACTTTATAGGAAGGTACTGACGTAAAATTGACTAAAGGTCGTATGGGTGTGCCTTCTTTATGTGTTTTAGGCAATCCTTTCATCGTTGGTGCATTTGGATCTATCATTTTCAGATGTTTAATTTCATTTTTCTTAAATAAATGGTTTATTTTATTTAGATTTGTAAGTAAATCTTTATTAAATTTATTTGTAGGGTCGTTCTTAATAAGTTCTATATTATTTGTACTAATAAATTCCTCTACTTTGGTATTATAATCATCTATGTTCATGACAACAATTTATTGTCCTTTATCGGCTTTTGTGACAATACAATTATTGTCAATTAGTTTTTCCTTTATATTTAATAATGTGGTTCTATCATTCTTAATAGTATTGATATTTTTTAACTTATTAGTTTTTTGTAATGAATTGATTTTGTTATCAATTACATGTCTTACATAAGTTTTTGTTTGGTCATCTTTTAATATGTTTATTGCAGTTTCGGATTGTAATATTTCGTTAGAGATTTGTTTTTTCCATGTATTCTGTGGAAAGTTGTGTTTCAAACCTTTGTTTAGAATTTCTATTTCTGGTTCAGTAAATGTAATGTTTGACTTGTTTATTATTCTTGGGTAAAACAAGTGGTTGCATTGAATTTTATTTAGGCCTAGAGGTTTTTGTTGATTTTTCAGTAGTTTAGATATTTTATCGTTTTGAATTTTGGCCTTCTTTGATAAGTTTTTATTTACTAGATTGTTTATAATTGTAAAAGTTTGTTCCACTAGAGAAGGATGAATTGTATTACTTAATTCAAGATGTTTTCTATATAATAAATTATTTAACATATTCTTCTTTATGTACAAGAATTTTATTTCATTTTTAATCCATATTTTTTCTGCTGTTGATTTTGTTTTCCTTGCTACAAATGATTTATTTCTTATTTTTACTTGTACATAGTTTGGGATAATGTTCAAATTCAACATCTTCCGAAACAATCAACAAGTCAAAAATCAAAAGTTGCTGAACATTTAATTTCCAATAGACATAATATTGACAGTTTAGAAAACAATTTAGAAATTTTACATAAATGCAACAAATCATATTTTATGAATACAATAGAAGAACTCCATATTTACAATACTTTCAAATCTGATCCAAGTAATATTTTGAATGACAAATTAAAATACAAGTCCAACGTACTGTTCAACCGAATAAACAACTTGCAGTCACAAAGGAAGAAAATCAATATAATTAAAGTCCAAGGTCAACAGGTGGGAGTAGGTTAACATGTTTGAGTTCGTTACCTGCTCATTGGTCATCAGTTGGTGTCTATCGCCGGCCGGCAAATGTGCTATGTTAATATGTTTAAATGTTTATTTTAAATGTTTTTAATGTTTAGTGTAATGTAAATAGTGACGTTTTTGGAAAGCCTGATGATGAAGCTCTATGCTTCGAAATGTACATAGCAGATTATGTTTGAAGAACTGTTGACAGGAAAAAAGGTAATTTAACCAGTATTATTTCTATAATATAACAGTTCTGGAGGCTAATAAAACAAAATGAATATATTCTAGTTTACCTAACTTAATGCTGATTTAAAAGTTTATACTGATAACATTTATCAAAGAAGTATAATTTTCTACTTTTACATTTTTTATAGCGTAAATAAAAATTAAATGGCACAAATATTTCTAAATAAAACACAGTCTTAAACATTCACCGTGTAGTTTATCATATCATGGCATAAGCTACAATTTCCTGTTTGCATTTCCAGAATTTTTCAAGAACATGAGTGACGGTAGAAAACGCTTAAGTGGAGCTGCTTATAGGAAAGAAGCTTCAGAGAAAGCTGAAAAGCAGCAAGAAACAATAAGGAAGACAGCAAAAATATATAGTTTTTTTTCGTAAAGGCGATTCTGAAGCTCCTAGAACTAGTAGTGTGGAAGCTCAACATCTTCAAGACACAACAGATGACATAACACAAACAACAAAAGAACAACATCAACATGACGAAACCAATGAACATCAAAAGGACTCAGAAATCAATTGTAGGCTTGCAGCTGGACATGTGAAAACGCAAGATGTGTGTAATGTAATTCCTCAATCGTCTTCAACTACTAAAGAGCAAGATTTTACATTTGACCCTGCTTTGTGGCCTATAAATGACAACACGAGAGAGAAAGTCATAAACACTGGAATAAACCAAGACATCTCAAACCTAAATTTCAGCAATTCGAAAAGGTTTATTGGAGGTCAAAACCGCTACCTAACTCAAGCACTATTTACAACCAACATAATCAATGGGGAAGAAATCAAACGATCTTATCTAATGTATTCTGAAACTTCTGGAAAACTTTTTTGCATTCCTTGCCAACTTTTTGGAGGAATGTCAAAATTAGCAACTGAAGGCTTCGACGACTGGAAGCATGGTAATGACTACCTCAAGAGCCACGAGAATTCATCAGACCATAAATAGTGCGTTTTAGCAATGAAGAGGAGAATGGCCACATCCGAAAGAGTAGATTCTCAACTCGTAGCTCAAGTTGATGATGAAAAAATGTATTGGAGAAATGTTTTAAAAAGATTAGTAGCAGTTGTTCAGTCTTTAGCTGCTGCTGGATTACCTTTGAGAGGTCATTATGAGAGATTTGGGTCAAACCACAACTGCGGAAACTTTATTATGTGTATTGAATTAATAGCTCGATTTGACCCCTTTCTTGCAACTCATGTTGCTAAGTATGGTAATCCAGGCCATGGTCACACATCATACTTGTCCTTCGGCATATGTGAGGAAATCCTCAAACTGATGGCAGAAAAAGTCACAAATAATATGTGAAATAAAAGCAGCAAAGTACTTTTCATTAGTTATTGACTCTACTCCAGATATCTCACATGTTGATCAATTGGCCGTGATAATTCGATTTATTTCCGAACAGGGAATTCCAGTAGAACGATTCCTCTGCTATCTACCAAATGTTGGCCATAAAGCCGAGGAGCTACTACGTGCCACTATTGATGCCCTAGACCAGTAAAAAACACTAGATGATGGAGTAGACATAAAAAACTACAGAGGACAAGCGTATGACAATGCTTCCAACATGTCTGGAGCCTATACTGGTCTACAAGCTAGGTTTCGAGTGATAACTCCATCAGCAAAATATGCTCCTTGCAGTGCTCATTCTCTAAATCTAGTCGGCGAGCATTGGTAAAAATCACAAAAATTACTTTGGTAAAAAAGTAATGATATCTTAAGGTCCATTAAATCTCTCAATAGATAATGTATCAGATGTAAATTTAGCTGAAGTTATTAATGTTGGTACTCCTGATAACAATAGTTTTTTTGAAGAAAGTTTAATACAAATAAGGATATTAAAAGCAAGCATAAATTTAATTTTGTTCCATTCGTGTTCAGTATGTTCAGAAAATGTTCAGTACCTTCCTAAGAGAGAAGACATGTTAGAGTTTACCTTAAGTGAGCTTAAACCAGATTCTATAGCATTATCTGAACACAGCATTTATGAGAATGAACTGTCTAAATTTAATATTAACAACTATAGATTATGTTCATTTTTTTGTCGCAGAAATACAACACGAGGAGGAGTGATGATCCTAGTAAAATTCATTTAAAGAGTAAAAGAGTAACTATACCATCACTAGAAGACCTAATTGTAGAAAAAGAATTTGAATTTTGTACATCGGAATTGATATTTGAAAAGTTTTTATTTGTGTTTTTTTGCTTATACAGAACCCCTAAACACTGTTATATAGAACCATTTTTAAATAAACTAGATTCAATGCTTGATGTACTAAGTAATAAGTATAAAAATATTGTTCTTACTGGAGAGATCAATATTAACACCCTTAAAGTAGAAGAATTAGCTTTCAAAAGATTTAAATCTATAATATCTAGTCATGGCCTATACTATACTGTGAATTTTCCTACCCGAGTAACAGATACATCAAAATCTGCAATAGATAATGTTATTAAAAATTTAAATAAAATAATGTAACAATAGATGGTATAGTTACAGAAATCTCTGATCATGATGGATTGCTATTTACAATTCTTGACATGAAATCTCTCAATAAAAGTAATAAAAGAGTAAATAAAGAAGTAAGAAAGTTTAATTCTGAAAATATAAAAGTTTTTTTAAAATTACTGTCAGCTGAATCCTGGGTTGATGTGTATAATGCAGATGTTTTTAATAAATATGATGTATTTTATAACATTTTTATGCATTACTTTGATGTCAGCTTTTCAAAAGTTGTCATAACACTAAAAAATAACAACTCAAAAGCAAATTGGATTACAAAAGAGATTAAAGTAGAAAGAGAAAATTTAATACAACTCCAAAAATTGATTAGATCAGGTACATGTGCCAATACAAATTTAGACTCATTAACAGGTTGACTGCCATACAGTATTTTTGACCCAAGGCCTGACTGCCGTGAGTACCATATTTGGTACTCAACTAAATACAACACGAGGCCATGAGTACCAGTGGCGTATATATGGGATGGGCCGAGGGGGCCTCGGCCCCCCCGAAATATACAAAAATAAATATTTGTTTATCCATAAATAAAAAAAATGTTCATCACATTTTTATTTGTTATTCATCGCGCATACCAGCTGCTATCATGCTAACTGATTTCTAGTATAAAAAACGCAATTTGTTTAAATGAGTGCAGTTTAGTTCACTGCATGCCATCAGCGATTTCAGATCCATGCATTCGGGACGGCAAGTGGCAAGACAGAACTATTGATTGACTGACCTTGGTCCCTCTCCCTCACATGCTATTTTTAGCCGCCCGCCCCCCCACCAACGCCAAACCGGCGGCGTGTCGCGTCCACCTGCCTAATGTCAACAAGCCACTGACTGACACAGTCGTAGCGTAGTGCAGAGTTTCTCAAAGTGTGGTCCGCGGACCCCCGGGGGTCCGCAAGCATATTTGTAGGGGTCCGCGAAAAATATTTGAACTTATTTTTTTAAGTAGCCTATTTGTACCAATATTGTTTTCGACGGGTGGCTACCCTGAGGCTGTAGGTCACTTTGTCTGTCATTGGAGCTAACGGGAAGCGGCCTCTGCATCTATCTGTCCTGTTCCGTCATTCAGTGGACTGCCGATGCTTCGATGCTTGTCGTGATAGTTTGCTTTGCCTTGTTATGTTGTTTAACTTTTAGTGGTGAATTGTTTTTAGTAAGGAAGTGTTAATTTGCGGCCTGTATCATGGATCGTTGGTTAAAGACATCGGTAAAACGTTCAATCGATCAATCAGAAAAAGGAGATTATCCTGAAAGTGAGGTTAGGCCTAGCTGTTCAACTTCAGTAGCTAGTTCAACTTGCAGCACTGATTTACGTAAAACTTTTAAGCGCCGCAAATATTGTGAAGAGTATTTAAAACTAGGTTTTGTGCAAGCTAAAGATGAACAGAAACCACAGTGCGTAATATGTTACGAAATTCTTTCTAATGAAGCCATGAAACCGGCGAAATTACGCAGACACTTGGAAACGAAACATCCAGATCTTGCTGGAAAGTCTTTTGAGTATTTTAAAACCAAACGTCAAGAAATGGAAAAAATGAAAACATCGATGGAAAAAATAGCAACAGGTAGCGCCGCTGAAAAAGCTACCGTGGCGTCATACGAAGTAGCGTTACTCATAGCTAAATCTGGGAAACCATACACAATAGCAGAAGAACTAATCTTACCAGCAGCAAAAAAAATGTGTAATATAATGATAGGAGAGTCAGCTGCTAAGGAAATAAATACAGTTCCTCTTTCAAACGATTCTATAAAACGTCGAATTCTTGACATGTCTGAAAATATTGAGGAGCAGTTAATTTGTAAGTTAAAATCTACACAAATGTACGCTTGCAGCTTGACGAAAGTACAGACCTATCAGACAAATCCCACTTATTAGCCTTTGTTAGGTATGAAAATGAAAATTGCCTTTCAGAAGAGCTATTATTTTGCAAAGAGATTCTTCGTAACAATGCACATGATGTTTTTGAAGCATTAAACAATTTTATTTTATCAAACGACTTAGACTGGCAGCGTTGTGTTGGTGTGAGTACCGATGGAGCAGCAGCCATGGCTGGCCAAAAGACAGGTCTCATTGCTCGTGTCAAGAATGTTGCTTCCAAAGTTAAGTGGACTCACTGCTCTATTCATAGGGAGGCATTGGCTGTAAAACAAATGCCAGAAGATTTAAAGACAACATTAAGTGAAGTTGTGAAAGTTGTCAATTATATTAAAGCTCGACCTTTGAACTCTCGCATTTTTACCCAGCTTTGTGGAGAAATTGGAAGTGAGCATGTACAACTCTTACTTCACACTGAAGTTCGCTGGCTGTCCCGAGGAAATGTCCTTACACGTTTTTTTGAATTGCGTGATGAAATTAGAATATTTTTTCTGGATGAAAAACATAAAAACTTTTCCCTCACAGACAAGTTGTGTGACTTTGCGTGGTTGAGCAAGGTTGCATATCTGGCAGATATCTTCCAGCAGTTGAACGTTCTAAATATGAAACTTCAAGGATCTGACACTGATATATTCCGTGTAGAAGAAAAAGTAGAAGCTATGATAGAAAAACTACATCTGTGGTCTGATCGTATGCTTAAAAACTCATACAACTCTTTTACAACGTTGCAAGAATTCTTGACAACATCTGAAGAAGTGATGCCTGCAAATACAAAAGAACTGTTTGCTGAACATTTGACAGGCCTAGCTCAGAGTCTAAGAAGCTACTTTCCTCAACCTAATCCTAATGATGATTGGATTAAATATCCATTCAAGAAGAGAAGTATTGGTGCACTTATCGATCTATCTGATTCTGAGCAAGACCAATTGGTGGAACTCTCATGCAGCAGAGCCTGGGAGATTGTTTATCAAGAAAATAACTTGGCAAGGTTTTGGCTACTTGCACAAGCTGAGGTACCAGAACTTGCCAAAAAAGCCCTCGAACATATTGTGCCGTTTTGTACCACATATTTGTGTGAACGAACCTTTTCTGAACTGTGCAACCTAAAGCCAGCAAAAAGAAACAGACTGAAGAACATTGAAACTGATTTAAGGCTAAAGCTGTCTAAAATAAATCCCAACATTTTAGGGATAGTCAAAAGCAAAAAGCAGTACCATTGTTCTCACTAAAGTAAAGGTAAACAAACTGACAACATTTTTATTTCAATATTTCATTTAAAGTCTGTTGTAACACCGGTATACTTAGTTTATACTTATTTAATTCATGTTTTTTACATTACAGTGTTTACTTCAATATAAATAAAATATATTAAAACTAAATTACAAGGTTTAATTTGTGTTTTTCCAGTCCACAGCTTATTAGAATAAATGTTTTTTTATTTTAAGATGGTAAATTTTAAAAATACTAAAATAGGCTAGTTTTGAGGGGTCCGCAATGACCACATAAATAATTGAAGGGGTCCTCGAGTACAGGAAGTTTGAGAACCCCTGGCGTAGTGAATAGTTTTATTCCGTGAGTCGAGTCTCATAGCGAGTTATTTTTATTCAGGTGATGTGTGTGTGTATATATTTCAGTTCTGTGTTCAATTATATGATGTAGGCTCAATGCTGTACATATTGAAAGTAAGTGATTCTCTAATATAACAATACATAATGAAAAGGCAAGCATCGATTCAAAACTTTTTTACTAAAAAGCTCAGTGTAGATAGGTCTAATCCGGATGAGGATAATGTTGAAGCTGGCTGCTCCAGTGTCAGTGATGTCTCTGATACAATTATGGCTACTTCCTCGACTGGGCCAGTCCCGACCTCAGCCTGTATTAGAAGTAATAAATTTGATATTGGAAATTATTGTGAACGTGATGCTATTTCTTGCCTTACTAATGATGATAAAGTTTCACTTGTTGAAAATATCTGGAAATCTCCACAGGATTATAAATATCCTACTACTTATTTATTGAATCACAAAAGATCTTTTCAAAATAAATGGCTGGACGAGTTTGAATGGTTTGCATATTCGGAGGTTGAATCCGAAAGTTTTTGTAAATATTGTGTATTATTTTCCTGTTCTAAAACTGTAGGTAAGGGAGACCACCAAATGGTAGGGACGTTGGTTACAAAGCCTTTTACTAATTGGAAAAAAGCAAGGGAGATGTTTAATAAACATAGCAATTACACATTTCACAAAAATGTACTTTTAACGGCTGAAAACACAAAAGCCATTGTACATAACAGATCTGAGAGCATAATAAATCAAATCAACACGCAAAGAAGAAATGATGTATTGGAAAACAGAAAGCGGTTGATACCGATGATACAAACTATACGGTTTTGTGGAAGACAACAAATTGCACTGAGGAGCCACAGTGACAGTGACAGAATAAATCTAGAAGAACCAATAAATAATGATGGAAATTTTCGATCGCTTCTGCGATATAGAGCTAATTGTGGAGATGATATTCTTAAAGACCATTTGAAAAGCAGATGGGAAAAGAGTATGTATACAAGTTCTGTAACACAAAATGAACTTATACAAACTTTTGGGGAGTTGATCCAATCACGAATTGTGTCGAATGTTCAGAAATCTGTATTTTATACTGTGTTAGCAGATGAAACAACTGACATTAGCCAAACAGAAAAGCTTTCTATCTGTGTGCGATATGTGGAAGAACAGTCATTCAAAATCAGAGAAGATTTTTTAACTTTCGTCCCCGTCTATGACGTGACAGGCGAATTCTTGTCGAACACAATATTGGGAACTTTATCAACTTTTGGTTTAGATTTAAGTCAATTGAGAGGCCAAGGTTATGATGATGCTGCAGCGATGCGAGGCCACTTAAGAGGGGTTCAGGCTCGTATAAAAGAAAAATATCCATTAGCTGTTTACACTCATTGTTCTTCCCATTCACTAAACTTATGTTTGTCTGATGCAAGTCTTATACCTTGTATCAGAAATTGTATGAGTGTTATTAAAAAAGTGTGCAGCTTCTTCCATAAGTCTGCTAAAAATACTAACATTCTTAAAACAGTGTTATCAGAGTGTTGTCCGGAACAAAAGAAGAAAAAACTAATTTCACTTTGTGAAACCCGTTAGTAGAAAGGCACGACTCTGTGCTTTCATTCAAAGATATTTTGGAACCAATTATTCTGGCTCTTTGAAAAATTGAGGAAGAAGAAAATAATTCTTCTAAAGCACATGCTCTGGGAATTTCTATATTTCAGTTTGAATTTATTGTAAATCTTTTTGTTCTGAGTAGTATGTTGTCCACAATACATAACTTGTCACATGAGCTACAAAAAAAAGATGTTGATCTATCATCATCAATCAAAAATGTGACAAGTGTCTTGGAACTTATGTCAAAAAAGAGACTTAATGCATATGAAGATTTCAAAGCCCTTTATAATCAAATAAAAAAATTTGCAGAAAAACTAAATGTTGTGGAAGAGGTCCCAAGAGTTTGCCGTTTTCAAACGGGTCGTAATAACGTTACTTACACCACAGGGGAAGAATATTATAGGCGAGCTGTTTATGTACCTTACCTTGATGATTTTTGTAGTGCATTAAAGGAGCGCTTTGAATCACATAAAGAGAATATCGCTTCCTTACAAAATATCCTTCCTGAATTTGAAAGAAAAATGACTTTTCCTCTATTGAAACGGCAGTAAACTTTTATGAAAACGACTTGTCCTACAACGAGGTAGTCCAAAGCGAGTTTCTTCTTTGGAAAGAGAAGTGGATTAATGAAAGCGAGGAAACTACACCAAAAACAGCCATCGACACCCTTGAAAGATGCGATAAGACATTTTTCCCGAACATTTACATCCTTTTAAAACTTCTAGCTATTTTACCTGTTTCTGTCGCAACAGTGGAGAGAAGTTTTTCAAGCTTAAGAAGATTGAAGACTTACTTACACAACACCACTTCAGAAAGCAGACTTAATGGGCTAGCCCTACTTTCCATCCATAGAGACATTAACATAGGTGATGAAGATGTTATTGCTAAATTTTCAAGCGTAAAAAGAAATGTTGACTCTGTTTTGTAGGATTTACAGTAGTCAAAAGTGTAAATATGTTATGATTTTGTTCAGAGCTGACATAATATTTAATATTACAAAATGTAAGTAAAATTTCTTTAACGTGTTATTGTTTTTATTTATTTTTTAGTCTTATTCTGATTTCTTTTCCCTAAATAAATATAAAAATAAAAAGATATAAATATAACTTTAAAAATAGTTAGGGCCTATAACTCATATCATGGGCGGGGATTGATATGTTTGAAAACTAAAACAATACACTCATCTTGGATCTTAATTTATTTTACAAACTGGAAGCTAGTCTGAACGTATTAATATTTCTAAACATATACAATGATATCGGTGTAATTGTGTACATTATAAACATATATCATTTTAACTTAAAACATAATACTATCCCAATTTTGTAGGAGCTAGAATAGCGTAAAATGACATCTCCATGAGTTTACTTTTTGAACAATTTCCCGGGGGGGTACCCCCGGACCCCCCGGTAATGTGTCTTGGTAATACTTGCTTAACCAAGATCGGCCCCCCCCCGAAAAAAATGTGTATATACGCCACTGATGAGTACCATATATGGTACTCACCCCATCTTATTCAAGGGTTTAAAAAAATTAATTTATTTCCATACCAATGATCATGATTCTTTTAAAAGCATATAAAGTCGTTTATATACATACCAAATCACCTTTACCCAGTCTTAGCAAACAATTTTTTTTATTCCGTTGGTATTCGTGTCTAATCTAATAGTCAGCTGTTTTAGCACCACATTGTTTTGTTTGTTACTAAAGAAAGTAATGCCTAGACTAGCGGGAAGGCAAACTAACAGAGAAAACTATCCTCATGATAACGTTGAGGAGTATTTCAGAAGAACTATTTTTGTTCCCTCATTGGATGACTTATTAGTACACCTCAAGAGCAGATTCAGTAATGGCCAGGATGATGTGTTAAATGCACTAAGAGTTATACTTCCAAACCATGCATCCAGAAATTACGTTGATGAGATAGATAAACTGTCCCTTTATTTTGAAGACGGGGCTGCTGCTGCATCAGAAGCTAAAGCAGAGTACCTATTATGGTGCAACAAGTGGGAAAAAGAAGAGCTGGTGACAAAGAAGAAATTTCCTACTATTTCTGAATGTCTGGATAACTGCGGAAAGGCATTTTCCCCACATATTCACCATTTGCTTAAAACCTTGGCAACACTTCCAGGTAAGTTCAGTTAATATTAAGGTTAAGGATTTTTTATTACTTCAGGCTTAATTATAAAATTTTCCCCAAAAAATAATAACTGGTTCTGTTACTACCTTAAATACTAAACTTTTTTTTAATTCATCTTTCTGTAGTGCCTTTATTAAATTACAAAATGCCTTTTAAGATGCAAAGCCTGTAAGTATTGACTTACCTTTGATACCTGTCTTTTTATGAACTTAGAACCAAACTCTTATTAAATAAAATGTAAAAAACACAATTTGGCTTTATGAAGTCTTTTTTAATCATTTGTTTTGTTTTCAGTTTCAACATGCACAGCCGAACGAACATTTTCGACAATGAAAAGAATAAAAAATTACTTAAGAAACATGATGAATGATGAAAGATTAACTGATCTTGCACTCTTGTCCGTTCACTACGGCAATGTCAGTGTTTCACCAGAACAAGTACTGGATGTAATGGTGAGCGTGCCCAGAAAGCTTATTCTCTTGTAGTTTTTTATGCCATGCCATCAAAGCAATAAGTGATGTTATCTTTTTTAAAGTAATAAAAATCACATTTTTATTTATTATTTCTTTATTTTTATCCTAATGAATTTGACTGTGTTAGTAATATATAAGGGTAATTGTCGAACGTAAAGGTAAGGCACAAAGTCACCCTTCGGTCTTACATTTTCCTATGGTCCGTAATGAATCGAAATAATAGATTTTAAATGCTCAAATTGCCTTAAAACCCACAATTTTGCCCTAAAATTTACAAAATTTCCCTGAACCCTCGTGGGTTGGGGGGGGCTAACTCTCCCCCCCCGTGATGACCCTTCAAAGTCAGCACCCCCCAAAAGAAAATCCTGGCTACGCCCTTGGCTATACCTACAGAGAAACTTTGTGTAGATGAGTCGGTTGTACCATTTCTTGGTCGGTTGATATTCAAACAGTACTTGAAGAACAAAAGGCACCATTATGGGATTAAGATATTTAAATTATGTGCAGAAGGTGGCTATTGTGTAAATTATAAAATATACACTGGCAAGAAGCATGATCAAAGAGCTACAAATCTTTCTGCTAAGGTAGTGTTGGAGCTGGTAGAGCCTTACTTGGATTTTGGAAGGACAATTTACACTGATAACTGGTATACTAGTGTTCCTCTAGCAGAAACTTTGGGCAACAGAGACACCCATTTAGTGGGCACACTAAACAAGACAAGAAAAGACAACCCTAAAGAAGTTGTAAATGAAAAATTAAAGAAAGGGGACATAGTTGGTCTAAAAAATGAAAACAACGTAGTAGTTTTAAAGTGGAAGAACAAGAGGGATGTGCAAATGCTTACTAAAAAACATGGCACAGAATGCAAAACGGTAAATGTGAGAGGAGGTAAAGAGAAGAGTAAACGTGAAGCTGTGATTGATTATAACTCTGCAAAAGCATTTATTGATTATGGAGACCAAATGGCAGCCTATTCATCACCTTTAAAAACAAAAAAGAAACAATTAAAATACAAAATTACAAAAACAAAAAGGGAATTTTTGATGGAAAACTGCAGAACTCAAACAATCTTACAAAAACCACCTGGAGGATAGTTAACTCAGAAATTGGCAAATCTCAAAAAATTAATACAAACATAATCCTGAGTAAAAACAGTATTCCTATCAAAGATCCTAGTGTAGTTTGTAATGTTTTTAACGATTTTTTTGTAAATGTTGTAGACAATCTTGTCACACCACATAAAGTTAAAAGCTATGACAACAAAATATGTGATGCTCCAAGTACTAGATGTAAGGTTAAGTTTAATTTTAGGCAAATTAGTGTTTTAGATGTAGACAAAATAATATCAGAGTTTCCAGCTAAGTATTCTGCAGGTTTTGACGAAGTCCCAATTACTATTGTTAAAGAAGCAAAGCAATTTCTTTCACCTCCACTAGCCCACCTAATTAACTCCTCTCTAATAACAGGTTTTTTTCCCTGACAAGCTAAAACTGTCAAAAGTAATACCCATATATAAAGCAGGTGACTCAAATGAGGTTAAAAATTATAGTCCGGTTTCGCTTTTGCCAATCTTTTCCAAAATCTTTCCCATAAGAGAGTAGTTAATCAGCAATTATTATCTTTTCTTGAAACAAACCAACTTCTTAACAGAAACCAACATGGCTTCAAACCGGGAAAATCAATAATAACAGCAACTGCTAGTTTCATTCAAGACATAATTGATGAACTAGATAAAGGTAAAAAAACCAGTTGGCATTTTTATGGATTTAACCCCTGCCTTTGACAGTGTGAATCACGACACTATGATAAATAAGCTTCATAGCTTAGGAATCCAAAATAAGGAAAGTAAATGGTTTCAATCTTATCTGTATGACCGGTACCAGTATGTAGAGCTGTCTTTTAATGATGGGCGTTTCATAAAAAATTTTGTTTCAAAGACACTAAAAAATCGTTTTGGAGTACCCCAGGGCTCAATATTGGGGCCACTGCTCTTTATATGTTATATAGGCGGATTAGAAAATTATGTAACCGAAGATATAAAATTCTGTCTATATGCAGATGATGCAAATCTACTTGTATCAAGCAGTGATACAAGTAAAGCAGATTCAAATTCCACAATCATACTCGTATTAAATAAAATGAAAACTAATTTAAGCAAAAAGAATCTCCTACTTAATCCATCAAAAACCAAATGTATTTCTTTGAAAACTAAGCAATCAAAATTTATCCACAATCCAAATATATTCATTGAAAAAAAAACAAAATTGCCGTGACGGAACACACAACCTTTTTATGATTGATTATTGACAACAATTTAAGTTGGGACTTACATATTGAGCAGGCACGTAACCAAGGAGGGGGGTCCTGGGTGTCCGGACCCCCCCCCCCCCCGAAATTTTTAAAATGTTTTATTTTTATGGTCTACTACATTTGGTCTACTACATTTTTATGAATGTAAAAAAATAAAACAATATCGTACAATTAAGGTAAGTAATTCATCATTGGAGATGAGATGATCCACATATTAAAAATCCACATATCAAATATCGTGTGCATGTGCCGAGTAGCCTCTAGACCATTTTGTCACATAGCAAGTAGGCAACACACGCTTGACGCTCGCCGTTGATGTACACGAGGGTGGGGTGAGGTCAGTGGCCGCACCCCACTCAGTGCGGTGACGTCGACTCGCCGACCTTCCAGTCAAGGTTAGACGTTAGTCGCGCTCTCGGCACTCGGCACGGCAGTCGCGAGTTCTCAGTTCATTGACAGTTTGTGACCGGACCAGTATGAAGCGCAAGCAACATAACCCGTCAATTTTAGATTTTTTTAAAAAGAAAAAGTCTGCAAGTTCAAGTGTAGGTAAGTAAAGAATAAAGTAAATCTCATACTACTATATTTTGGATGGTTTGCGTCGCAAACTTTGCGACAATATAATTTATATGTACGCTTAATACTTTCTATGGACTATGGAGATTGAAGACATATTATAAAAATATGGACTACACAAAATATGGTTTTCAATAACATGAAGCATAGGCTGTCGTAACAATAGGTTAGGTTAGGTTACCTAACCTAGGTTCGTTGGCATATTTTCTAATTGCTTACACTCTATCTGGGATTTAGATTTTTTTTAAAGGAACAGTTCCGTTCCATATCGGGCATGCGGAAGTTTGGGGGTTCGGTTTTGTTAGGTTAGGTTAGTGTTATTTTATATTATTTGGCAAAAATTTAATATGGGACCGTCGGCCGCCATTTTGCAGTGCTACCAACCCATATGAAAACCCTCGATTGTAGTGTTAACTCGACGTGACACAATTACCATCACGCTCAGGTTTAGTTAGGTTAGTTATTATTTTCTGTAATAAGAAAATTATAACTGAGCTAACTAAAACCTGAGCTTGATGGTAATTGTATCACGTTGAATTGACACTACAATCGAGGGTTTTCTTATGGGTTGGCAGGCAGCCCTGCTACATTCTAATTTTTAAATGTAGAAAATAAGAAAATCATTGTAATTTAGTTGTGTTTGCGCCAGTTGATTATTACATTTTATTTTATTGTAGTTTTGATTCATATGTCTTAGAAAACCATGTTTTTTTTTCAGATCAGCAGCAGGCCAATACTACATGTTCGTCCTCGTCGGAGCAAGAGCAATCTTTCAATACGGCCCCCGCCCCTACAACAACTGGTGTGAGCTGTTCGGAGCCTAAGCCTGGACCCAGCGGCAGCAACGAAGCCCCTGCCCCTACAACAACTGGTGTGAGCTGTTCGGAACCTGAGCCTGGACCCAGCAACGAAGCTTCAACCCCACGACTCGCAGCTGTTGATGAAGATGACGTTACTGTGACAGACAACCTTTAAATTCTGGCATATTTCATCCGCACACTTTTGACGTAGGTGAGTTAAAAACAACCACTATTGATGACAATTTGAAAAACCAAATATTGTCTAATGTGTTAATTCCATCAGACGAATTTATTTATCCAACAACAGAATTTAATAAGAAACAGCTAACATTTCAAAGTCACTGGGTGAAAAAATGGCCTTGGATAGCTTATTCAAGGAAATGTGATGGCATATTCTGTAAATATTGTTTATTGTTTCTTAGTGGAGCTAGTGGCACCGGTAAGGGCAATCATGAAGCAGCAGGCGCTTTTATAGAAGCCCCATTTAGACGGAGGAGAAACGCCATTGAAAAGTTTGACAGTCATAATCGTACACAACACCATAGAACTAATGTTGAAAAAGTTGACAATTTTATCAAAATTATGTCCCGAGAAATGAAGGAAATTCCTGACGTACTTACCAGTCAAAGGCAAAAAGAGAGAGAACTAAATAGGGTACACTTGAGGCCTATTGTGGAAACTGTGCTGTTCTGCGCCGAAAATGAACTCCCATTAAGAGGTGACAACGACAGTGGCCCTCTCACTCTTGAGAAGCCTTGTCAAAGAGATGGTAAATTTCGGGCTTTATTGAGGTTTCGCGCCAACTCAGGAGATCACCATTTAAAAAATCATATTTTGAACAGTAAAAAAATAAATGCAACTTATTGCAGTCCAGATATACAAAATGAAATCCTCGACGTGAGTTCATCATTAATTCAGGAAAACATAGTAAAAAAATAAACAAGTCTGGTTGCTTTGCCATTTTAGCTGATGAAACTATGGATGTGTCTTCCATTGAACAGCTATCATTAAGTATCCGATACGTCAGTAGGGACCAAAATGATAAGCCTAAGCCTATTATAAAAGAAGATTTTTTAGAGTTTTCATCCATCTCTGATTTGAGTGGAGAAAACATTGCCAAATCGATTTTGGAAATGATCCATAACTTGGGATTAGACATGACCAAGTGCGTGGGCCAGGGATACGACGGTGCTTCCAACATGAGTGGTAAGGAAAAAGGTGTCCATGCTAGAATTAAAGAGAAATACCCAAAAGCACTATATGTCCACTGTGCAAGTCATAGATTAAATTTAGCACTGTCAAATGCCATGTCTGTAAATAATGTTAGAAATGCTTTAGACATAGTAAGAGAAATCTGCGGTTTTCTTTAGAAAAAACTCTGTTGCAAATCATACTCTAAAAGACGCCATTCAGGTGTATATGCCAGATAACAAAAAGACACGATTGAGTAAAGCTTGCGACACTCGGTTCATTGAGCGCCACACCAGCCTTCAAGACTTTGTAGAACTAATTGAACCTGTGTATGCAAGTCTTGAGGAAATTTCCAACTCAAGGATAAAAAGTGCTGGGACTGCAGCTGCCTTTCAAGCGGCAATGGAAAAAAGCACTTTTTTTATTATCTTTGTTAGTGTGTGAAAAAATATTCAGCATAACTTTACCCCTTTCAGTATACCTCCAGCACGAAAGGTACGACCTTGCAGCAGTCGTAAGTTCTGCTAATGAGGTTATTCAATCGTTACAAGACCTAAGAGATTCAGCTGATAAAGTATTTAAAGATACTGTATTTTCAACCGTGCTTCAACTATGTCTCAAGAAATATTTAATAGGGAATTAGAAGTACCAAGAATAAATAAACGACTACAACATCGCTCTAATCATATTGTTAAGTCAACTGAAGAGTATTTTCGATTTTTGTGCCATGTTTGGATAACATTATAACAAATATGAAAGAACGATTTTCAAACAATGAAAACATCATAAAGTCTTTCCAAGCATTATTACCAGGACCAGAAAGAAGACATGTTGGAATGCCTGTTATACCGTTCGTCCAGTGATAGTCCTGATGACAGCTCACTTACTACATTTACAGGTGAATACAGTGTATGGTGCAACGCATCAAAAAAATGTCAAGAAACCCTCAGACATTTTAGAAGTAGTGGAAGCATGCAACAAGTCTTTTCTCCCACATATTTACCAGCTCCTTCAGGTTTTTGCAACACTCTAAGTTACCACTTGTAGTGTAGAAAGGACATTTTCTAGAATGAAACGAATAAAATCATTTATTCGTAATAGAACAAGCAATGAGCGTTTGAGTTCACTTGCTGTACTTTCCTGTCACTCACAGTTGCACCCTGACGTGGAAGCAGTTTTGGACGTGATGGCAAAGAAGCAGAAAAGACGATTACTTTTATAAAACATTAAATCTTCCAGACGGACTTTGCTTTGTGTGTCTATGTATTATTTGTCTATGTAATAAGATCATTGTTCACTGCCAGATGGCCATGTACGACACGTGAAAATAATGAGTTAAGAATCAGGCTACGTGCCTGATATTGAGCATATAACAAATAAAATTTCATCTGACCTGTATACATTAAGGAAAATGTCAAAATAAATTTGAGAATTAGTGGAAGAAAAAACTACTTGTTTTCATTGCAGTTGATCCTAATTACTTTTTCTGGAATCAGAAAGTATTTAACAATTCAAAAATTTCTCTCAAATATTAATTTAGGATGTTCTAAAGAGGCTAGGCCCAATTTAATGACTTTATCGTCTTTACTTGGTACAGTAACTTAATCAGTTATATTTTCAATATTAGTAAGTGTAATCTTTTTACCTTAGTATTGCTTGAAGATCTTGAAATATGCCTTAAAAATTTGATTAGTAGAATACTGTAGCCTATTTGGTTAGCTTTCTTAATTATTTTTGTAGGCCTATAATGTAATTTTTTTAATGTTATTTTGTATTAGGTATAGCTATCAATTAATTTAACGGAACGTATTTTAACGGAACGGGAAATCACAGATATATTTTTCTTAGTGACAGTAAGAAGTACATATTTCTCAGTTACTTAACTTCAATTAAAGCTATTAACTGATTTATATTTTTGTATGATATATTTAATTGTTGTTATTGATAAACATTTTGATACGTTAACTTTCAAACTCTTAACCTATTTGATATGTTTTTATTTTAAATACTGGTCTAATTAAAAAATAGCAAAATACAAATACTCCGTAAACGTGTAAACAATCACCCTTTACGATCTGCCAGTGACCACCTCGTTCAGAGTCAATGTTTTCATATGACTAGTAGGCCAGCCAGGAGGCCGGACCTTCAGTGTACATACTGTAAGCTGTTTGAAAAGCCATATTAAATAAAAACATAACTATTCCTGTAACATTATTCTAAAATATATCTTCTTTGCCCTTTTATAGCAGTTGGTTATTGTGGTAAACAGATTTACATTCATTTTAAAAACAGTCATAATATCCGTTTGGTGTGGGAATATTATAACTTTGGTTCCTTGCAAGAATTTAACACTCTAAAGCTGAAACGGGGAAGAAAACATATTTTTTTATAAACAAACAACATCTGATAAAAATGGAATTTTAACTTGTACCTACATAGTGTGTCATCGCACTGATAGATATAAATCTGAACAGATTAATGAGCAACGCCTGAAAATGCTAGGTTCAAGCAAAATAAAGGAGTTCAAGTAAGTAAATTAGCTTCCCATGTAGGCCACAAGTGTGAACCGAAATATGTAAGGCTGACCAAAAATGAGAGACTGTCTAAAGCAATACAGTTAGCAAGTGTAAAACCACATGAGAACATATTGAAGTAGATAAGGAGTTATTTTTCTAATTCTGAGCTAACTTATTTAGTTTTACAAATAAAACAGACATTTTAAATATTGAAAAACATTTCAATTTGCATTATGAGGCAATGAAGCATCCTTTTGACCCAGTCGGCATAGAGGCTTGGGTAAGGGAGCTCAGAAAAACAGAGTACCATTTTAATTGCATACACAAGTTCCAAGGACAAAAATCCAATGAATACAATCTTAATGAACATGATTTTTTGTTAGTATTCATCATGATATATAACCAAAAAAGGATGTTGCTGACATATGGGTATGAAAATGTTTGTGTTGATGGTGTGCATGGACTCAATGACTATGGTTTTCAATTGTCTACAGTTTTGATACATGATGACTCATGCAACGGCTTCCCTGTTGTCTTCCTTATCTGACAAGATGAATAGGTAATGAGTATACTTTTTGATACCTTAAAGGAGTCACTGAAATTATGGCAATAAAAGTATTCATGTCAGATATGGAAGTCGTTTTACTCTGCTTGGGTAAAAACAATGGAACCTGCACAACTGAGACTCTTTTGTACTTGGCATGTGATTAAAGCATGGAAAGGAAACATCAGATCAAAAACAAAATGTAAAGTAAAACAAAGTGAAATTTCCAAAATTCTAAGATCCTTACTCTATGAAATTGATGCAGATGCACTTAAAAGCATGCTTTCAAATATCCTAGAAAAGTTAAAAAATGAAAAAAGAATTTATGGAGTTTTTAAAACATTTTGAAGCCCATTACTTGCAAAAAGTTAACCCATGGGCTTATTGTGAAAGAGTTAATACTGGCATAAATACATACATTTCTATGGAAAACTTCAATAGGCTACTTAAATATTGTTACCTTAAGGAGAAAACAATTTGCTGACTAGACAAAACACTAAATGCCATTTTAAGTATATTAAGGGACAAATTATTTGACCTCCTAATTAAAACGACAAGAGAAAAAATGGTTACAAAACACATAAACCTTAGAGCAGCACACAGAAGAAGTTTGTTCATTACAGACGATCACATTTTAAAAGATGAAAGTAAGTGGCAAATTTTGTCATCTTTACAAAGTGCATTTTTTACTATTCCAAAAATGAAGGATGGCCAATCATGCCAACTCCAGTGCTTTAACCGTGGATCATATTTTCATGAATTTGTATGCACGTTTGGAAAATGTTATTAAAAATAATATGTTAACATATACACACTGCAGCAAAAAAAAATCAAAAGGGATGCCATGGAAGAAGAACCTGGAACTTTCTAAACACCTATTATAGTTGGTACATCACCCAATGAAGAAACATCAAAAGATTTAGTGACGCATCCCACTGGGACTTATTTATTTATTTATGTTCTTCGACCTGAAGATGCCGTATTCACGGCGAAACATGTAGTTATTATTCTCACCATCACACGCTGTGAACTGTTTGACGTGAAGGTAAAGTAGACCTATTTTAGTATTTTTTATGTAACTAAAATTGCCCCAAGTGTCCAGGTCAGCCTGAACTTTGTTTGGACAACTGTTTAGTACAGTTTCATAACAACTAAAAAACAACATGATTTATAAATTATGAGGAGCGTTATTAATTGTACATTTTATCACCTATTTTATTCAAGATTTTTCAATATTATTTGACAGTACCAATGACACACCTGATGAGTCATATTTTTATTGTTTTAAAACTACACATTTTTACTATTTACCGAGCCTCAGGTATTGGACGGGTCGCAAGTGACGGATAGTGAATCCTCCTCCAGATATGGTGGAGAGCTGCGAATAAGTTTGTAGGTTACTTATTAGTCATGCAGAAATAGAGTAGATTTCCTGGGATTTTTATAAATGGTTTGGCTCACTTAGTAGGATCCTTGGGTTTTTTACAAATATCTTTCAATCTTTATTGCAGAAACTTCTGAGTACATCAGTAAGCATTACAATCGTCAAGTGAACTTAAAAACTAATAACATAATGAACAATATTACTACAGTGTATTTAAAAAAGTACAGAAACATTATGGTACAATAATAAATTATAAACTATCAAGATCTAGAATGCTAAAAAGACAAAAAAAGACATTTTATGAACGTTATGATAAGTAGTTAAATTCTATACAAAAAATAGCTATAAATATATTCAGAAAACATTTGTTCAACCAGTAGGCTTAAAATAGAATAAGTGACATACATAAAGTAAAAGCTATACATATTCAAATGCCACTCCAAAACAATATATATTTGCCATTTCTGTAATAATTAAATCAAAATATTCACAAACAAGATAGATTGGATTATTAAGAAAAAATTGCTTTAGTTTTCTTGTATATGTCAAAAGGCAATTTTCTAATACTGTTGATATATAGTATATTCATGTCATTATATTACTTATCTATGTAAGATTTTATAACTCTTTGGAGCTCTAATAGTGAACTCCCGCTCTTTGAGATTAGAACAAGATGGCTTCTATAATGATTTTGTACTGTGTGTTTATCTTCAGTAAAATACTTTAAATTACAATATGTGTTTTATTATTAAACACCAAAACATGGTGTCAGAAGTGAGTGCTACAATTTCAAATTAGTGATACCAAAGGTATTTGATACCAATACGTTAATACCAAGATAGTACCAATTACGTGAGTATTGAGTAGCATAGCCTATTACAACTTAAATGCAAGAAGATCACTTTAATGTTACAATAAAGACTGAAAGTGACGAAATGGCATTAAATTACGGAGGTCCTTCACAAATAGCTCCACTGAATTTAGAGGGTAATGTCTCCCAGAATTGGTCTCAGTGGTAGCAAAGGTTTGACATATACCTAGTTGCATCTGGGTTGGATGCCAAGCCAGATCAAAGGAAAATTGCCTTACTCCTTCATAGTTTAGGAGAAAAATGCCTAGAAATTTACAATTCTTTCAACTTGTCAGATGAGGACTCTAAAAAGTACTCGGTAGTTGTTGACAAATTCAAAAATTATTTTTCACCCAAAAAGAATGTTACTAAAGAACGTCATAAATTCCTTACTAGAAAACAGTTGCCAGATGAGTCTATAGATTCTTTTGTCACAGACTTAGTAAATAAAAGTTTATCTAGTGAACTTGGTGACTTGCGGGAAGACTTGGTTAAAGATGTGCTTATTTGTGGGTTGAATGTCAAAAATCAACATATCAAAGAACGTTTGCTTCGTGAAGAGGGCTTAACGTTTGAAAAAGCTGTTTCAATATGCAAAGCTGCGGAGTTGTCTCATCTTCAAGTACAGGAACTCAACGGTCCTGAAATTTCTCAAGTAAAAGTTCGACCTAGCTCTAGTGCTTCTGGTCCTGGCTCCACTTCCACATCAAAATTTACGCCTAAGTTTAAGCCTAGTAAATTCCAAGCTTCTAGTAATATGTCAAAGTCTAAACCTAATAGGCCTAAGTTTAAATCAAACAAATTAATTTCTAATTGTAGAAATTGTAGTAAAACACATGCGGTTAACAAATGTCCAGCATATGGTGTAATATGTTTTAGTTGTAAAAGAAAAAATCATTTTTCTGCTCATTGTTTAAGTTCTCAGTCTAAAAACAAACAAATTCATTGTGTAAATGAAGAATTGGATACAGTTTCCGAGCATGAAAATAATAGCCTAGATGAAAATTTTGAGTCATTTAGTATTGGCTCTCTTTACAGTAACAATGATGTATCTAACGAATGGGTAGAGAATTTAACTATTAATAACCAAAATGTAAAATTTAAGTTAGACACAGGTGCACAAACCAATGTATTGCCAGTCTCAATTTATAATAAGTTAGGCCTAAATCCCTTGTAAAACCTGCTTCAATTTCCCTAACCTCATTTACTGGTCAAAAGGTGCAGGCAATAGACAAGTGTGACCTAGATTGTAAATTCAAGGACAAAGCTTACTGCATATCTTTTGTTATCGCAGGTGTAAACTGCTCACCAATTTTAGGCCTAGAATCGTGTAGCTCCTTAGGCCTAATCAGTAGATCAGTCGGTTCGTTGGAACTAGACCAAATTGTAAATAGTTGTACATATACTAGTAATGTAAGTAATGCTGAAAACGTGACTAAAAATGATGTAAATTCTAAAATGCCAGATAGCCTAAGTTATGATTATCAAGTCCTATTTGATGGAACTTTAGGTATTATGCCAGGTACAGTTCATTTAGAACTTGCTAGTAACTATGAAGCTAAAATAGAACCACCAAGACGAGTACCTTTTGCTTTGTTAAATCCACTAAAACAAGAGTTAAATAGAATGGAAAGCTTAGGTATTGTATGTAAAGTTAGTGAACCTACAGAGTGGGTCAATAGTATGGTACTAATAAACAAAAAGAACAGTGGTCTTAGAGTATGTCTAGATCCTAGAAACCTAAATAAGTACATAAGACGGCCACACAGCCATATACCTACCATTGAAGAAATAGCATCTAAGTTTACTGGTGCTAAACTGTTTTCGGTACTTGATGCTAGCTCAGCATTTTGGATGATGAAGCTAGATGATAGTAGTAGTAAACTTTGTACATTTAACACTCCTTTTGGGCGTTACAGATTTTTAAGATTGCCTTATGGTATTAGTAGTGCCCCAGATATATTTCAAAACAAAATGTATCAACTTTTCAATAGAGTTGAAGGCCTAATAACATATGTTGATGATATCTGTATCAGTGCTCCTGATAAACAAACTCATGATGTTAGACTCAAACAAGTTCTCCAAATAGCCAAAGACAATGGCATTAAGTTCAATTTCAGTAAGTGTAAATTTTGTGTTCCCAAAGTAACTTTTGTAGGTCATGAGTTTACTAGCAAAGGTATGTCACCAGACTCTTCTAAAGTTCAAGCTATTCAGCAAATGTCAGCACCAACTAATCGTAAAGAATTAGAAAGATTCTTAGGAATGACTAATTACTTGTCTAACTTCATACCAAACTACTCCACTGTAACAGCACCCCTTAGGAAATGTTTATGTAAAAATGCAATCTTTTACTGGGACAAAAATCAAGATGAAACTTTCAATAAGCTAAAGCAGTTATTGATTAATCCACCTGTACTTATTATCTTATTATGATCCCTTAAAAGAACTTACTTTGTCAGTAGATTGTTCAAATAGTGGTATAGGTGCCGTTCTTATGTCAGAAAACAAACCAATAGCATATGCGTCTCGTGCATTGACAGAAACACAAACCAGGTATAGTCAAATTGAGAAAGAAATGCTTGCCATAGTATTTGGTTGTACTCGCTATCACCAATATATTTTTGGTAGAAAAGTTACAGTTGAAACTGACCACAAACCTTTAGAGAGTTTATTTAGAAAATCCTTAAATCTAGCTCCTTTAAGATTGCAAAATATGTTAGTTAAGGTTCAGAGATATGATCTGGATGTAAAGTACAAACCAGGTAAATATATGTTTATTGCAGATACTCTCTCTAGAGCACCTCTTTCAGTGACTTGTAAATATGAAATTGACCACATTGATAATGATGTAATCTGTCAAGTAAACATGTTTACTAACACATTGCCTATCTCTGAAGAAAAACTTAATCTATTTAAAAAAGAAACAAACAAAGCTGAATGCTTAACTAGACTTAGACATTATGTTAAGTTAGGTTGGCCTGATCACAAATATTCAGTAGATAATATAGTTAGACCTTACTGGAATATTAGAGATAACTTACAAGAAATAGAAGGATTAGTTTTCAAAAATGATAGCCTAATTGTACCTAAAAGCCTTAGAAATGAAATGTTGATTAAACTTCATGAAGGTCATGTTAGTATTAAGTCATGTGAGTTAAGAGCCGTAATGTTCTGTATTGGCCTGGTATTTTATCAGATATTAAAGAATTTGTAAATAACTGTTTAACTTGTGCTATGCATAAACCATCTAATTGTAAAGAACCTATTATTTTTCATAATGTACCCAATCTACCATGGTCAAAAATCTCAGCTGATATTTTTGAATACAAGAATGTACATTATCTTGTAGCATTTGATTACTACTCCAAGTATATTGAACTAGTAACTTTGTCTAATTTGACTACTGCAGTTGTAGTTAACAAACTTAAATCTTTCTTTGCTAGACATGGAATTCCACAAACACTTGTAACAGATTCAGGTAGTCAATTTATTAGTAATGAATTCAAATGTTTGCAACATCTTATGAATTTAAGCATACAATCACTAGCCCTAAGTATTCTCAATCCAATGGCATGGCAGAATCAGGTGTAAAAATTGCCAAAAACATTCTTAAAAAAGCTGATGCTTCTAAGTCAGATATTTACCTTGCTCTACTTAGTTATAGGAATACTCCTAAACCTTACTTGCCTTCTCCAGCTCAATTGTTATTTTCAAGGAATTTAAATACTTTGTTACCTTGCTCTAAACAAAGTCTTCAACCAACAGTTACAAAGCCTGATCCTATCATGAATGAAAGACACAAAACAACCATACAGAAGTATTATGATAAAGGAAGTAAATCTTTGCCTGAACTTAAACCTAATGAAAAAGTGTTATTTAAAAAGAATCCATCTGGATCATGGACTCCAGGTAAAATCTTATCAAAAGCTGATATCCCTCACTCTTATTTTGTATCTGATGAAAATGGTTCAGTGTATCAGCGCAATCGCAGACACTTTACAATCTGTCCTAATGAAAATCCTATTAGGCCTACTACTTTAAATTCAAATGTAAATAATTCTAGTACAGACACTAATGTTCAGAAAGATAGTAATACAAACTTCAATAAATCCACCTCTGAAGAAACTGTAATTAAAAATATGGATGGATATATTACAAGTAGGGGTAGAAAAGTTGTAAACCCTAAAAGACTAACCTATGATTAAATGTATTAATTGGTAACTTTTGTTTTGTAATAAGTTGTGTATTGTATTCTTACATTAATGGTTAATTTAGAATTTATGACATTAGAATTAATTTTCTTTTTATTGTAACAGGGGAGATGTTGATATATAGTATATTCATGTCATTATATTACTTATCTATGTAAGATTTTATAACTCTTTGGAGCTCTAATAGTGAACTCCCGCTCTTTGAGATTAGAACAAGATGGCTTCTATAATGATTTTGTACTGTGTGTTTATCTTCAGTAAAATACTTTAAATTACAATATGTGTTTTATTATTAAACACCAAAACAAATACCAAGTGGTAGCTTATTAAACATTTTTATAGCTACATTGGTGAAACTTTCTTGTGTCTTTGAATAATTGCAAAAATATACATTGTTTTTCCCCCTTGTGTTATATTCATGATACATGCCATGTTCATAGTATTTATTATAATTTTCTTTTATATATAACAAGCATTGAAATATAAATAATCCAGGAAGTGTCATCACTTGAATTTTCTTAAAACTATCCCTACAATGGCCCCTGGGATGAAGACCACAGATCAATCTAATAGCTTTTTTCTGTAATCGGAAAAGTTTGAGACTATAATTTTGACCGCCCCATAATAATGTACCATAAGACAGATGACTATGTATATGTGCAAAATAAACTACCTTCAATACATCTAAACTAACACTAGACCTTAACCTCCTAAGCATAAAAATACATCTATTCAAATTATTACTTATCTTATCTATATGACTAACCCAATTTAACTTAGAATCTATATTAAACCCAAGGAAATTTACAACTTCAATTTTTTCTTTTTGGATATCCAGTGAAACTGTTATTTCTTGAATTTTGTCCACATTTAAACAGAGCAAGTTTGCATTGCACCAATCCTCAATATTAAGGGTGATGCTTTCTACATCTTCTAATGGGTTTAATCTAGATTTTTTACTAGGTAACACAAACACCAAAATCATCTGCAAACAAGTAACCCTTAGCCTATGGACCAATAACACAAAGCAGATCATTTATATATATAATAAACAATATAGGGCCCAAAATTGACCCTTGTGGTACACCATATTGAACATGTAGATAACTTGACTCTGAATCATTAAAAGCAACTTTCTGAAACCTATCTTGTAAATAAGATTTTATAAGTTTAATAGCACTGTTTTCTAGACCATAATGTTTCAATTTCTTTAAGAGCAAATCATGAGACACAGTACCGTATCAAATACCTTGGACAGATCGAATAATCTGGTATGAGTACTGTTTCTTGCTTCGATTGATTCTACAAAATCGGAATACAATGAAACAGCTGCTTTGACTGTTCCCATACCTAACCGATATCCAAACTGACAATCATTGAAAAGCTTATTACTTTCAAAATATGTAAGCATGGGCGCCCGCAGGTAGGGGCCAGGGGGGGCCATTGCCCCCCCTGAGAATCAGGATTGTACGCATAAATTTTTGTCAGGTTTTAGTGTTTTGAAAAATTTAGAATGTCCAAAATGAATAAATATCGGCAATTCCGCATAAACGCCGGGATAAGGTTACGTTAACGAAAAACATGACTACATAAATAACCAAACCCTAGTATTCATGCATGCTAGTATTATTATAGTGAAAGAAACAACGTAATTGACAACAATAAGCAAGACACTGAAGAGCAAGTGATACTTAGTCTATGGTAGGCGCCCGGTCCAGCGTCGGCGTCAGTCAGTGTCTAGCTGTTGTTGTGTTAAGTCGTATATTCACGGATAAAGTGTAGAAGTGAAATTAATTTTCATTTGGCGATATTGTGTTCAGTGTGATTTTGTTAGCTACAGGAGAGTTTAAAATGGACATAAGAAAGTTTTTTAATAAACGTTTAAAAACCGATCACGTCATACATGCTGTTGACAACGATAATCAGTGTAAAGATCTAACAGAAGACAATGTTTGTATCAACTTTGCATCCAGCAGTAATGCAGAACATTCAGTAAACACTAGTAACATTAACGTTGCTGATGTAGGCCTACAAGCAGATTATTGTTCTCAACCATCGACTTCTGCACATACCACCTCATCAACACCTAATATAAAAGGTAATACTAACGACTCGTTTGATATCGGTAACTGCCTTGATGATATCCCGACAAATAATTATGTAATTTACTCAATGTTAACAAACCCATGGAAGCCTGATTCAAGCTACAATTTTAAAGATGATGTAATAGCAGGAAAGCGCCCATTTCTTAGAGAATGGTATAATACATACCCTTGGTTAGCTTACTCCCGAAGTGGAAAATGTGCTCTTTGCAAGTCATGTGTTTTATTTAAGCCCCGTGTTAGCCATGGAAGCTATCAAAGTGGATTCATCACACGCCCATTCAATAATTATAAAAAGTTTCATGAATATGCTAAATCTCACGCTCTTTCGCAATGGCACCGCGAGGCTGTGGTAAAGTCTAGTAATTTCTTGTCAGTTATGGACGGTGAAAAGCAAAGTGTCGATGTTCTTGTCAATGAAGGGTTAGCTCACCAGATTGAATCAAACAGAAATAAACTGAAACCTATTGTTTCGTCTATAATTTTTTGTGCTACACACGATCTACCATTAAGAGGAAAACAAGATACGAATGCTGTTTTTAACGACCTTTTGCGTTTCAGAGAAGAGTCTGGAGATGTTACTTTAGCAGACCATCTGAAACATGGGCCCAAAAATGCCAGCTACATATCCCATCGAGTTCAAAATGAGTTGATTGAAACTAGCGCAAATGTTTTAAGAAATGAACTGATTGGTAAAATAAATTCAAATGAAATATTTTCCATATTGGCTGACGAGACAATGGATATTTCAGGGGTGGAACAATTGTCCCTTGGTGTTAGATATTTTGACACCTCCGACAAATGTATCAAGGAGGATTTCCTAGGTTTTACACCTTTACAGGATGGTTTGGGTGCTGAAAATGTAGCAAGTGCAATCATCTCTACATTAACATCATGGGGTTTAAACTTAAATAACGTTGTAGGCCAGGGCTATGATGGATGTAGTACAATGGCTGGTCATATTACTGGTGTACATAAAAGAATCAATGAAAAATTTCCTATGGCTCTGTATTTCCATTGCTCTAGCCATAAGCTCAATTTAGTCGTCAATGATTTGAATAGGCTACCACAAGTTAGAAATACTGTTGGAACAGTAAAAGAGGTTATTAAGTTTTTCGTGAAAATGGACAGAGGAGAGCGGTTATTGGGACACTGCAGAAACTGTGTGAAACCAGATGGACTGAAAAGTATAAAGCAATAAGAAAGTTCAATGAACAGTTTGTTGATATAGCTCAAGCTCTAGAAAACTTATCTATGGAAGGAAATAAGGACACGAGGCAGAAAGCATTTCAACTCCACTGTGCTGTAACAACATCATTCTTAATATGTATGCAAGTAATAGCTGTGTACTCCAGTAAACTTGAAATCGTAACTCAAATGCTGCAAAGTCCAAGTGTTGACTTATTAAAAGTTTCAACACACATACAAAGGTTAGCTGAAATTTTTAAAAGCGACAGAACAAATAGTGTAGAAGAGTTCGCCAAAATAATGTTGACCGTCGAACAAAATGCTGCAGCTCTGTGTGTTACTCTCACAAAGCCACGAATCATTGGTGGAACACAAATACATCGATCAAACCAACCATCTGAGACCTTAAATGATTATTTTAGAGTGTCGGTGTTTCTTCCATATTTAGACTCTTTGGTGCAATCCTTGAGTGACAGGTTTTCAGAAAAAAACCAACCTGCTTTTGAAATATTTAACATGCATCCAAAAGTCATGAAAGCCCTTCCCAAAGAAAAATACGAAAGTTCTGTGGTAAAAATTGCTGAAATGTATGGAAAGTTGTTAGACAACTTTAAGGACGAATCAGTCCTATGGTATGACCTGTGGGCAAACACACCAGCTGATTATAAGGACTTGGAGAAAATGCACCTTATAGATGTTCTGCAACACGAACATGTTTACTTTTTACCGTCAGTTGCTAAGGCACTCAAGATTGCACTGTGTTTACCACCAACAACTTGTACTATTGAGAGGTCATTCAGGTGAGAATAATAGTTAAATGTTTTTTAAATTGCATGCAAATTTACTTAGATTTTATAGGTCTAACTTATTTATTTTTTATTCCATTTCTGCATAATAGTCTTTTAAAATATATACTAAGTCAAGTATACCAGTAGTTGGCAGAAATTTAGTTTACAATGGTTAATTTCGTTTATAGGAGTAAAAATGGTTTATATCTTTAAAATGTTTACTGTTATGTTTCTTTACAGCACTCTGAGACGAGTAAAAACTTGGATAAGGAGCACCATGTCAAACGATCGGCTTACCGGCCTCTGTCTACTGTCTGTTCATAGGAACACAGTAAAACAACAAAAAGATGAGCTAATAGAAAAGACCATCAATGTTTTTGGAATGGATAAGAGAAGAGTACAATTCTTGTTCAAGTCATAATATTTTACATCCATTCGATCATGTCACACCTAAGTTCATTTTGAAGCAAATACATATTACTTTAAAACATTTTTGACTTTTACTTTTTTACTGTAAAGTGTCATACCCCCCAGACCCCCCGGTGGCCTTGCCCCCCTGGGAAAATATTCTGCGGGCGCCCATGTATGTAAGGAGCTGATTATTAAGTAATTTTTCATATACTTTAGAAATTACAGGGACTAAAGAAATTGGCCAAAAACTATTACACTCAGATTTACTACCTTTCTTGTGTATAGGGACAACTTTAACTAACTTAAGAGAATCCGGAAATACATTCTGTAAGATACAGGAGTTGATAATATTAGTCAATATCCCTACCAATGACTGTCTACCTAACTTAAGCATCAATGTGTTAAAGCCATACACATCAGTACATTTGCTGGTTTTCATATTTCTCACCACCTTATCCACTTCACATTCACTTACCAACCTAAAACTAAATGAACAAGATGGTTTTGGCATGGAATTTAAATAGTATAGTGAATTCTTATTGCTACCTTTAACTGATACTGCTGTTACTAACTCAAATATTTTGTCAATGAAGAATGTATTGAACTGTTGTGGTGATGGGTTACTCTGGTAATTTATTTTTTTTCTATTTCCATTACACTCCCTATTTATAATTTCTCACATTGCTTTACTCTTGTTGTTTGAGAAATTGATTAGGTCGTCATTTTTCTTACGCCTAGTTTCCTTAACTAAAGATCTAAACTTCTTCTTGTACTTATTATACAATTGTTTTGCTGACTCTGTTTTGGTGCTAATAAAAATATCATATAGCCAGTCACGAAGTTCCTTTAGTTGTTTAAGCTCAGCACTCTGCACTTTATTAGCTTTAGGCTTTGTTGTCTTAGGTTTTATTTCTACCGAGGGAAAAGATGAATCTATAACTGAATCCATGATATTGAAAAAGTTATCTAACTTATAATTAACATTTGAATAATTAAATAAACAATGCCAGTCCACCTAACTGAGGATTTTTATAAAAGATAGTTGGTTCTCATCTTTCATTGACCTTACTAAGCGTTTGTCTAACTTTTTCTTATGATTACTACCTTTCATATTTGAATATTTAAATCTAAAATTTATAGGCTAGTGATCTGAAATCCATGTCTTAACAATATTAACAGAATATAAGTCAGGATATAAATTTGTAAAAATATTGTCTATACATGTCCCTCCGGAAATTTCGGAGCTAGGCCTAGTTATATCATTAATACACATACTTAAATCAAAATATATCAATAAAGATCCTTGACAATATTATTATCTACTAATCTAAAGTTAACATTAAAATCCCCACACAGCACTATTTTACATTTAAACTTACATAGATATTCAAAAATAGAATTTAGTTGATTGAAAAACAAATCAGAATCTTTATACTCTGTATTAGGCCTATACAACGATACAATAATTAAATCTAGTTTTACTATTAGAATTGCAGTTACTTCAAAGACCATTTCTAAAGACATCTTATTAACCTTGTCAAGGGGTTTAAATTCAATTTCACTCTTTACATAAATCAAACACCCTCCATGTTTTCTAGTAGGCCTACAATAATAGTTTGCAACAGAGTAATTTTCTATTTGATAAAAATCAGCCTCATCACTTTCTAACCAAGTTTCTACAGTACAAAGAATATCAATAGTATGACGATTTACAAATTGTTCCACATCTTCCATCTTGTTTTTATATATAAATAAATAAATAAAATCTTGTTTCTCAAGCATTGTACGTTCCAATGAGAAACTATTAAATTGTTAGTTTTGTCAGTTATAGAAACTGAATTAGTCATGTTTTGAACACCATTTGAAAAATTCGGAGTTTTTATTATTGTTTCAGAATACTGTGGACAAGCATTTCCTAAAATTACTGAATTCGAACTACTTCGAACTAATCAATGTTATATGTTTTTTTTTAAAATCTATTTTTGCTCTAAAAAACTGTTTTCTCTAGAATAGTCGAGAGGAATAGGCTGTGTACATTGACTATTTAGCTTAAAATTATTTATATATTTACAAATTTGTTCAGCTATATTCAATTTTCCTAGCCTATTCAGATGAATCCCATGTTTTGTGTGCATTCTTTCCCCTAATTTACTTAAATCTACTACACTTACATTATCTTTGTTCTTACAAATATTTTCTAATTCTTCATTGGTTCTGTTGACTTCCTTATTGACGCAGGACCATGAAGGTATATCATAGCGATGTGGTACATTAAACAGGAGTACATTGGTGTTTCTGAGTTCCTTAAGCCTTCGCTTTAATGATCGAAGAATTTGTTCTCTCTCATTGGAAGCGACACCATTTGTTCCTGCAATAAGGACCACGGCATCTCGATGACTCTTTGCACATTTTTCCTACATCTTCGGTCACATTGTGGAATTTAGAATTCGGTTTTACCAAGGAAAATATTGAATGACCCCCTTTACGCATTACTTCATCAGAAACATGTCTCCCTTGGCTATCTGAGAAACATACAATTTTTGACGATATTCCCGGTAGTCTCTTAAAAGTATATTTTGCTTGGCCTATCTCTAATTTGTTAGTTGGCTGAAAATCCCTAGGTTTTAGATTTAGGCCCGATTCACAGATGTTTGACAAAACTTCAAATTTATTCTGCAGAGGAGGAAAATGCTTTTCAGTTAAAATTAAACTTTTAGCTGCTTTGCTCTTAGGCACCGACTCCCATCGTCTAGTTTCTAAAGTTTGGTTGGACTATTGATGGTTGGACTTACTAGCCAAGCTGTTGACACGGTACAATACACATGTACACAGATCAATTGGCATGCGACCTAAACAAGTGACTGCAGCACACGAGCCTATGCATTTGAAAAAAATACGCTTAACATATAGGAGGAAGAGGAGGCTTGGTTTACAACTGGAGACATGGTGCACATATCCAAATACAAGACTTCGTTCACCAAAGGCTATACTCCAAATAGGAGTACCGAACTATTTAGAATAGATAATATACGTTTGTCTTCACCTCCAGTTTACTACTTGTGTGACACGAGAGGTGAAAGTATAAAAGGAGCGTTTTACAAACAAGAGCTTCAGAAAACAAACTATCCAGACACGTACCTGGCGGAAAAGATTTTACGGCGTCAAGGTAATAGGCTATATGTGCGTTGGCTTAGTTTGCCCAAAATATAGGACAGTTGGATTTTTTTTAAATGAGTCGCCATTTGCTTGATAAATTTGTACACAATCTGTACTCATCAATTATAGAGAGGAAGATGAAGAAGCAAGTACTGCAAGAACTAATGAATCTTCAAAAGTGAAGGAATTAGAGATGACTTTTATTAATGATCTTCAAACTCACAACCTTAAAGCATTAGAGACCACATCCGGTGGTATTAAAAGTACACTAGAAAAATTAAGTGCTAATGTTGAAACTTATGATCATAAGTCGGAAGAGTTAACAGACAATTTTAACACAAAATAAAGACAAGTGACTCAAACCTAGATAGTTTTAATAAAAATGTTGCTAGTATTAAAAACGAATTGGCCGAATCAAAAAATGAATTTTCTAGTAATCTCCCCACTTTTGAACTCAAGTTGACTACTTTGAATTTGTTTCACTAAAGTCTTACAAATAAAGTTAGTGCAGTGACTAATCAATTGAGTACATACAATGCAAAGCTAAAGGATCTGGAAACTCTGAATACAAAGTTAGTTAAAATCGATAAATTAGAAAGACATTGAAGATTTAACAGCAGATCACACTAGGACTTATAACAGCTTGGTAGTTATCTTTGCCGAGTATAACGACAAAATACCAAAGCTTACACAAACAGTAAACGACCACGGTAATAAAATAGCAAATTTACAAATACCTCAGACTCAATTGGATTCGGCAATAACAAAATTAAATGAGTTTAAGAAAAAAGTTGAAACGTTGGAAAACAATCAACTTTTTATTATAACAAAAATTGCTATTCTTAAATTCGAGATTTAGGTGCATTAAACAAGTTAACCTTAAGGGTGGTTCCAGCTTCGGTCAGGTTGGCCTGTCTGTTCACTTGTTTCTCAGCGGCCGTTCCTCACGACATGTTAGGCTAGAGACTCAAACACTCCAGGGTCCTTGAGTGGGACGTTTTGACCCTCAGCCTGTTGTCCGGGCGGAGCTCCACCATCTCTACTGCAAGCCTGGCCTGGGGACCATGTGATTGAGCGAGCTTTGCCCCTCCCTGCCCTCTCTACTACTCTGGGTTATATACTTCAGTCCTCAGGTCAGTGCGTTCCATTTTGTTTCCCGGCGGCTGAGCTGGGGGTTTTGATAATGGTGTAAAAAAAAAAAAAAAAAAAAAAAAAAAAAAAAAAACACAAAAAAGAAGGAAGTGAAATACAAAAAAGAATTTGCGGGACTATTTAATGAGGCGTAGGCCTAAGAACTGCCCAGAAACATTTTCCGGAACAGCCATGGAACATATATACATTTTTTTCCTTATTTCTTTTTAACCCTAGAACACTAGCGTACGTAAAAGTTACGTGCGGTGCCGACATTTTGTCTCCCACTCCTGTCCCCCTCCCCTCCAAAGGTCTGCCGTTCTAGCAGTGCTTTTTACAGTTAGTTGCCATTGTGAAGGCGTGGTAGTAGTGTCTTTCGTGTGCCCTTACTGCTGATTACTTTTTCTGCAACATAAACAACACGTAGAATTTACGTGTCACTAGTAATAAGTAAACTTTTGAACACGTAATTTTGACGTGTCTCTAGTGTTTATGTGATAGTGTTTAATGTAAATAGACTGTGCAAATGAGGTCGTAAGTTGTAAATTTCGTCTTATTCTTTGTTTTTTTTATAACTGTATATAGTGTAAATATTTCCCAAGAACTTAGCATAACAAGACAATGAGTGACCGCCGTTATTTATTGGACGCAGATATCGAACTGGCTTTGGAAGATGAAATCAGTGATGATGATGTCATTGAACATGAAGAAAGGATTTCATCTGATGAATACGATAGTGATGCGGATCCAGCATATGTTCCGGATGTTGAGCCATATTTGGGAGAGAGTAGTGACGAAAACCAGGAAATTACAGGACCAATAAGGCAGCTTGAGTGTAACCGTGAGATTCAGCCAAAGAAGAAGCAGAAGACCAGTGGTAAAGGCAGTTCAAATAAAGGGGACAGAGACAAAACACAGGTAACAAATAAAATAACATGTGTGGATCCCAATGGTGGAGTAAAGGAGCGAGTTGTGGTACCTGATGTCGACACAAAGGAAGGTAAGGATAATTTTGTATGGCAGACTAAATGCACTGAAAACACTGGCAAAACACTTGCTAAAAATGTTGTGCATATAAGACCCGGTCCAAATGCTGCTGCTCGAGATGCATTCTCACCAACTGAATGTTTTCAGCTATTCTTTTCAGAAAATGTGTTGCAAAATATTATCACTCATACAAATGAGGAATTTCAAGAAAAAGTGCGCTTTACAAAAATCCTTTAGATGGATCACTCAAAGATTTGTGTGATCAGGAACTGAGTGCCTTATTAGGTATTCTTATATTAGCAGGTTCACTAAAAGACAACCATTTGTCCACCAAAACAATGTTTGATAGTAATTTTTCAGGTGACAAATATCGTGCCACAATGTCTGAACGGAGATTTTCTTTTCTCTTAGACTGCCTTAGGTTTGATGATAAAAACACACGAGAGCTTAGAAAATCTGAAAACAAGCTAGCTGCGATATCAGAATTGTGGGAAATGTTGATTGAAAATTGTAAACTTCATTACAAATCAAGTTCTTATGTTACAATCGACGAACAGTTGGTTGGTTTTAGGGGGAAATGTCCCTTTAGAATATATCTACCTAGCAAACCAAACAAATATGGTTTGAAAATAGTAATTATGTGCGACAATAGTTCTAAATATATAAACATCATCCACATAACTAAGCCAAATTCGAGGAAAAAAATTCATATTTCTTTTTGCATTAATTTCAAACGAACTAAGAAATATATTTGCAATTAAACATGAAAGTGGGTTGCCCATTGCTGTTCCTTCTGTTTGATTGTAATACTTATTTTCAAATTGGAAGGTATTCTGTGATATACATAAATTTATTAACAACATGTATTCTTCGATTTCTTGATTTGTTAAATTTTGAAACGTTAACCAAGTTTTGGTAATTTCAAGAGCTTTTTTCATTGGGACATTAGGGTAGAGAGAAACTACACCAAATGAAATAATATATTCATCTTCTTCGATTTTAACATTTTGATTTGATCAATAAAATCATATCTATCTTTAACAGAAAAAGAATCATATTGATTAAATGATTTTAGTTTTTGAACAAGGAATTTAGAAATTAAGTACGTAGGTGAATCAATGCAAGAAACAATAGGTCTCATTTTATTTCCTGGTTTGTGTATTTTTGAAAGACATTATAATCTAGGAATTTTTGGGTTTGAGACTGTCAATTTTTTTAATTATATCTTTATTGAGAATAATTTTACATTCCCGAAGTGTTGTGAAAACATTTGAGTTGAATTTGTTAATTGGGTTTTTGTTACACATAACATATGGACCTTCTTCAATCATACCATTAACTCTGTTGTAGTAATCAGTTTTGTCTAATTAAACAACTGTATTACTTTTATCAGCCTTCAAATAAAACACATCTTTTGACTTTAGATTGTTAATTATATTAAATTCAAAATAATTTGTATTTTGTTTTTTAGTATTTTTTAGTTGTTATTGCGTCATATAAATCTCTTCTAAAAGTGGTTTTGGTCTCATTGTTGAGGTTTCTTATGTTACTCTCTATATCAATGTAAAATTCATCTAATGTCTTTGGTTGTAAACTATAATTTAAACCCTTTTGAAGTAAGTTAATTTCGTTTTTATCAAATGTGAATGAAGATAAGTTCAGGACTAGATCATCACTAACTATATTTGAAGTATTTTGTGGTTCATTTGTTTCGTAGTTCTAGTTTTTTAAAAGGTTGTTAAATTTTTTATTTAGTTTTGTAATTTTGTGTTCATGTTTAAATTCAATGCTTTCTAAAATTGCTTGATATTTCATATTCATTTGATAATCAATATGATTCTTTTTCTGTTAAAGACAATATCATTCAAAAAAAGACAATATCAATGAATAAAAATAAAAGAACTACTCTAAAACCAATTGAGCCTAAAGAAAAATCTATTTGGAAATCCGTTTGTTATAATGAATATTAAATTAAGCAAAGAAGATATTCAAAAAGCACAATATAAATTTATCGTTCAGAACAAGTCATCAAGTAAAAAACCTATTAGAAAACCCAAAATCAAAAATAAATGAAGAAGATAAATCTGGAATATATAAAATTAATTGTGATAAGGTGTATATTGGACAAACAAAAAGAAAAATTAAAACAAGATTCAAAGAACACACAGCAAATTTTAAGTATGGACAATGTGAAAAATCACCAATGGCCAAACATGCACTAGAAAAAGGACATAACTTTTCAAAATTTGAAGTTCTAAAACAAGTTAACAAAAATCAATTATTAGATGCATCATAAACATTCTACATGAACAAATTTAACACACTAATTGTAAATAATGAACCTCCTCCCATTCAAAATTCTCCGTTTATATAGTATAATTTTAACTTAAATTACTTTACATTCATATTTATATACACACACTTTAAATTTAATTATTTTTTTAAATCTACCATATGTTTTAAATATTTACATTAATATATATTTTGTAAGCAAATGTTTTAAAATTAGAATTTTTATGTTGATGTATGACGATGCCTACATTGTAGGCGAAAGGCCTCATGTAATAAAATATTTTATTGGAATGTTTCAGATTTTCTTAAATTAGTTACATTTTTCCAACAAAGAACTCAAAGAAGAAATCTTAAAGTAGTTTATTCATTTGTTATATTCTTTCAATTGTATTCTAGTTGGGCACTTTTGTTAAAGTTGTTTTTCTTTTTAACTAATTTGACTCCGTAATTATGTTGTATGCCTAAGATATTTTTATACTGTTTCCATTAAGGGATTGTTCATATTGTTAGGCATATTGGTTAAGTTTGTTTAAGTATTATTTATTTTGTTAGTTGTAGTATTTTTTTAAGTAGATTTTCACTAGAACTGCACCGTGTTATATTTTTTTTAACTTGTTTAATTTTTTCACCAAAAGGGGATTATTTATTGTCTTTTACTTAACTTCCTATTCGGAGCTGCCCAGGGATTCCGGCTTACTCCCCGGCCTCGGTGGAATCATGGGATGTGGGCTAAATTGCCGGGTTAATTGGTGTTGTCAAAATTTTTCTAAATTTTCATTTTTAAGTTGTTCTTTAATTTCTTACGTTTTGGTGTCTCAGGCTTTGCTGCAGATAGGCAATGTAGTTGGTAATTGTTAATTTTGGGGATGTGTAGCGTTTGCTGTTTTCGTGTTGTTTGTGTTCTCTTGTGAATTTTTGGGTTTCTTGTTATTTAATTAAGTGTGATTTGATATTGTGGCCTTCTGCCTATTAACACTTTCCCTGCCAAGCTATATTTTTATATATTCCCATTTACCAATTGTATCAATAAAATATGATTTATGCTTTTAGGCCAAGTGCATAAGTTTGATACATTATACGGAATTCCGTGTCCAGCCAAGTGCATAATTTTTATACACGGCGTTTTTAATTGTTTGATGTTCTGTGTATAGAAATAATGCACTGCTAGCACTTAATTCAATTTTGTAGCATCTACTTCTGGCCTGGTGGAAACCTATTTCAACTTTGGTTTACCATTTTAGGTTATATTAGTACCGATTTCTCTCACTAGAGTGAGTGCATGTTTTTCAACAAAAACCTATTAGTGGTCACATGCAGCGTTGCCAATTTAGCGGAATCCGGGGAATTAGGGTTCATTCCGTTATTTTTCCGGTTTTTTTTAAATTCCGGGGATTTTCTGGGGATTCCGAAATAATGTATTTATATGTTAAATTTCGGGGTTTCAGAACTTTATTCACTTTCAGATTGTTAACCAAAATTCTTTAAAAATTTTCGGGAAATCAGGAACTATTCACCAAAGTTATGATATCCATTTTCAATGTTTGTAGAGTTGGCTACACCGGGGCTGTCATACGACTACGTACGTATCGCTATCGTATGTTGTGGAAATTGACGTGACAGCTTGCTCTTCCTTTCGCGCATGCGCAATAGGATAAAGTAGTACTCTAACTGTCCGCTTGGTTAAGTTCAATCGCAACGCTGCCGGTTTTGGCGGGTATTTCAGTACGGTATACATAACAAATACCTAACCTTACCCCACTGTAATTAGAAGAAAATTAAGTTATTGTGTTTACCCTTACCTACTTCATCTAATGCTAGTGTCTTGTTGTTTTTGTTGTCGATGTGTTGATACCATAATAAGTTTTAAAGTTAGACCTGTAGTCAATTATAGTATTAATACTACGACCACGTATGTTATAGTTTCCAAATCGGATTTATTGTATTGTACTAATGGATCGCTTTATAACAAGGAAAACTAAACCTGAGGTAAGTGCATACTGAATGTTATTGCCAGTAGGCCATAAAATATCAATTAAGTTAGGTGTGTTAATTAGGCTTACTAAAAGTAACATTATTACTATTCACTGAATAATAAGTATTAATATCTACTGTATATATAATTCAAAATTGGTCATTAACTTTTCAACAAACTACAAGTCACACTCCCCAACAATCATATACTTAAAATGTTCGCTTTGAAGAGCAAACTTGCCATTTTACCATTTTACGCTAGTTCCATTAACGCTAGTTCTAATAATGACACATAATTAAATTATTAATGCTAATAAAATTTATATAGAAGCATATACATATGTATTTTAAGAGGTTTAGGCCTATGTATGTTTAGGTTTATGAGATAAGAATGTGAAATATAAATAATTAAGATAACTTGCACGGCTTTAATTTAGTTAATTTAAATAAATTGTAAGCCTATTTCTAGTAAAATTATTTAACTAGATTTTGTTCTGTATTGTTTTTTAATTTGATTACATTATATTGTTACATTGTTTAGTGCTTATTTCATATGATAAATCTGTAGCTAAGCCCAAAATACACTTGATAAAATGTTTAAGTTATTAAATCAATAAAATAATTAATATGGTTCTTAGAACTTAAGGCTTAAGCGGCCGGTGTCATAATTAGAATCTACAGTTTCCGGTGACAACCGCGTCAAGGTACTATCTACAATATTTACAAGATGACCAGACGTTTCGCCCATACTGTGATGTGGCATCCTCAGTGAGTCTCTCAGAGAACACTGAGGATGCCACATCACAGTATGGGCGAAACGTCTGGTCATCTTGTAAATATTGTAGATAGTACCTAGACGCGGTTGTCACCGGAAACTGTAGATTCTAATTATTATGGTTATTTACATCTAAACTCATTTATAATGAATATGCCTGCTTGTCATAATGATTTTCTGGGTTAGCCAACCACAAAGGTACAGGTAGACTTTTAGTCAGCAGAAAATAAAATATTAAGTTACTTTAAAGATATCTAAAAGATTGTAATAAAAATTAGCAATTATAAGAGTTAAATAGTGAACTGTGATTTTAAATATTTTTAAAATTTTATAATGATTATTAAAATTTGTATCATTAATAAAATTATTATTAGGCCTATTATTAATTAGGCCTATATTAGAATTTTATTAATGATTTAAATATAATTAAACTACTTAAATATCAACTGTGATTTTACGTATGATTTGCTTATAATAAGTTATAGTTCTACATGTATTTTTTACAGGAAGATCTTTCAAAACCTGGACCATCGGGAGAAACTGCAAAAAACTAGCAAAATTAACAGAATCAAGTGATGACAACTGCCCCAGACCTGTTGATGATGAAAGTGAAGAGGATGTGAGTTCTTCCAAATATTTCAACATTATTAGGCCCATCACAACAGAGAAGAAAAAAGGTAAAAAATATTTCAATAAGTTTTCTATGAAATGGTTAGAAATACCAGAATTCAGAAATTGGCTTCAGAAATCTAAAAATAAATCAGGAGAACATGAACTGGCTTATTTCAGATTGTGTGATATGCATATTACAGCACACAAAAACGATATTTACAGACATCATAAGTCCGAAAAGCATGTACTTCGTACAAGAGAAGTAAAAGGAAACCTTGATGTAAAAGATATTGTAAATAAATCAATAACCCAACATCAAAAAAGGGCTGAAGTAAAGCTTGCTGGTTTTATAGCTGAACAAAATTTACCAATCCAGACAATAGATTCTCTTGTTCAACTAATTCCAGATATTTTACCCGATTCAAAAATTGCTCAGGGTCTCAGGCAACACCGCACTAAAACCACTGCTATAATAAAGAACTCACTTGGTCCTGAATTCAAGAACAAATTAAATGCACAACTAACTTCTTCAGGTAGCTATTTCAGTATAGTGATGGATGAAACAACCGACATGGGCTCCAAAAAACAGTGTGCATTTGTTGTTGTATACTATGACAATGTAGTTAATAATGTCAAAACAAAATTTTTTGATATGAAAGAGGTACCATCTTCAACTGCTGATGACTTGGTGCAATGTTTGAAAGATGTCCTAGCTCACAACAACACTCCAATGCAAAATCTTGTTGGATTTTGCTCAGATACAACCAACGTAATGTTTGGTGAACATCATTCTGTTGTTTCACTTTTAAAATCAGAACTTCCAGACGTTGTGTTCATTAAATGTTCATGCCACATGATCCATTTAGTTGCTTCAAAAGCCTGCTTGAAGCTTCCAAGAAGTGTAGAGGATCTACTGAGGAATTTGGGCGCACACTTTAGCCGAAGCTACCATAGACAACAGATCTTTGTAGAGTTTCAAGAGTTTTTCTCAGTTGAAATCCACAAAATCCTTAATCCTTCAACAACAAGATGGCTCTCTTTGAAGGCTTGTGTAGATAGAGTGTTAGAGCAGTACCCGGCATTGGATGCTTATTTGAGGCGTTTGCCTCATCAAAGGATCATCAAAAACAAAAACAGTTTTGTTTTTGATGATCCTTCAAAAACAACAGAGGAAATGTTGTCTACATTAGGAAGCAAATTCACCAAGATCTATCTGGAGTTTATGTCTTATGTCCTCGGCCATTTCACAGAGTTCAATATTCTTTTTCAGTCCGATAGTCCTCTTTTACACAAGGTAAAGCCTGAAGTTCAGCGTCTCTTAAAGACACTTACAAGTAATTACATACAGCTAAGTGCAGTAAGAAACCAGGATATTTTTAACCTAGACCACAAAAACAAAGATATTTTTATTCCAAAAGAAGAAATTTACTTAGGACTTGAATGAAGCCCATGAATCTGTAACAAGTCTAAAGAATGACCCAGATGTCCCTAAACATGAACTTGATATATTTTTTGAAACCATCCAGAATTTTTACATAGAATCCATTACTCAAATTAAGAAAAGATTTGTCTTCAAAGATGAAATTTTTTCAATAGTAGAGATTGTTGATCCTGAAATAGCACAATCCCTTAAAGTTAGATCCCTGGAAAAAGTATTTAAGAGATTTAGCATCCTAAATGAGACTGTCAATAAGACAAAGGCTGAGCAGGAGTGGAGAGACCACGCTTTGCTTGATTTTCAAATACACGGATTGGAACCTACTCTTCCTCCAGAAGTATACTGGAATAAAGTCTTTCTGCTAAAAAATGCTATTGATGTGTCTTTATTTGGAGAGCTAAAAAAAATCATCTGTCTCCTGTTGGTATTACCATTTTCAAATGCCTCTGTAGAACGAGTCTTTAGTATGCTGAAAAACATAAAAACTGCACATCGGAACAGATTGAAAACTGAAACTATTGTATCCCTAATGGCTTCCAAAGAAGGTATTGCTGATGAAGGTGGATGTACAAAATTTGAGCCCTCACCAGCAATGTTGAAAGCAAAGATTTGGAAGTAAGAAAAATCACTTCAGTAAAAGGGTTAGAATTGATTGTTAATGTATCATAGGTTATATTATTATGTATGTATTGTTTAGTAGATTAGAATACACCACACCTGTCTTGCAGTATTTTTAGTTACCTGCGACCAAAGTGCTAATAATATAGTACCTATTTTTTAAAAGACTGACTTTATTTTAATGTTACCATGTTATGATTTTTTTAAAATTTATTAGTTCTAGTTATGATTATGGTGTTGTTAGGCTAATACCTTTTACTTGATATGACTTAATACTTGATGTTATTTTTAAAGTATAACTGATATACTGTATTACCAACATCACTTACTTTATCTAGACTTTTATTTTATTTTTGTCATTCATACAACTATTGGTTCCATTGGCTTCATGTGTTTTTTTAAATATTTTTTTGTTTCTGTTTTAAAAAAATTAAAAAATAAATAGTCTCTTAATGATTGTTTAATAATTATTAATTATTCATATTTTTTAATATCATAATTTATTATATAAACAAACCAAACCCATTAATAGGTGAATATGCCTATTTTAATTTTTTTCTTAAGATTTTTTTTCTTAAGATACTCAGCCTAGTTGGTTTGCAATTTATTAGGTTTTATAATTTCTTGATCATTAACCTTAAAGTAGGCACTGATTTCATTATTACTAAGCAAAAATGTAATTCAAATGTTATCTGTTATTGTAAATTAAAAAAATTTCTTTAGATGTTTCTGTTTTATTTTACACTGATTCCAGTTTGCTTTATTCTTCAATAATACTAGATAATTGCTGTTATATTATTGCACGATTAAAATCAATTTTACTTGGTTTAAATAAAATTACTTGATTATATTAGTCTTATGTTAAGGATCAGTGTTGGGAAATATCTTAGACTATCTTTAATCATCTTTAGGCCTTATCACGAATCATTTTTCTTAATAATAATCAATAAATAAATACTTTGCTGACAACTAAATTCAGTGGCGGCTTTAGCGGGTGTGCCCGGGCCCACCCAGATTTTTAAGAACATAACGTAATCAACGGGAAGTATTATCAAAAAATGGGTGTTGTTTATATTCAGAGCAACTCAAGAAAACAAGTTAGTTATAACCATTAAAGTAAGTAGCGAAATATTTAGAAATTTCTCATAAATAATTTAATGAATAACCAAACATAATTACGTAAATACAGTGGAACTTGGATAATTCGAACCTCAAGGGACCAGTTAAAATCTTCGAATTATCCAAAAATTCGAATTAGAGAAGTTCTTAATAAATAAGATCAAAACAATAAAATTTCATATTTTCAATGAAAACTCTTTATTAAATTGAGACACACATATTTAATAATGAATGCAACCATAACAATCAATCTGTTTTTTTCAAAAAATGATGATATTTTGGCCTGTTTCCTCGAATTCAGTCTCTCGGCTTCACGTGATATGTAACACGCGATCACTTTCCACTGTACTAAATGAAAGACGTGTGTATTCAAAACTACAAACAACAACAACAAAAAAGTAGACGATAATAACAAAGTAGACGACACACAGATCGAAATACGCAGTTGACTGGTTGACATGCAGTAACATGCAGACACGCAAAAAATATCGTTGGTAAATTATATTTTCTGAGAAATTTACTATTGTTTCGAGTGGCGACTAGAGTAGTTTGAGAGCCGGCCGTCACTGTCGCTGTCCAGGGGGTAGTCGGTAGTCTTCACAGTGCAGACTGCAGTGTGGAGTAAGGTTGTGTTTGTTTACACATATTTCTTGTTCTAAATCGTCTTTTCTCATCAGTGATGATTTACGTTTGGTTTATTGTGCATTAAGTTTTCATTGTGGCTAAGATAAACTAATCAAGGCTTAGATATTGAATATATAAACTGATATAAACATATTGAATAAAACATTGAAGTGATATTGTTAGAAAGAGCCTAAATTGTAAATAATATAAAATGAGATCACTGCACTGATAACCTGCAACTAGTGTTAATGAAAGTGGAAGACGTTTTTTAGGAGGTCTAAACTGTATAATTTATTTATTTATGTGCCACAACAATTAATATGGATAAATATTTGCTTAAAAGAAAACCCCCTAATAGTTCATCAGTTCAAACAGACCTCGGTTCTGACGATGGCAGGCCTAAACTAAGTAGCATGTCTGAAGAATTTGATCAAGAAAAGAGTAAAAAAATAAAATTGGACCAGCCTTGTACCTCTAAAACACAAATGGTAGATAGTCAAGTTGTCTTTCTTGATTTGAGTGTAAGTTGTGACAATGGGCCTAAACAGCCAGTAGTAGCGTTTCCACGCCGAAACATTAGTGGCAAACAAAGATCGTTTCAGAGATCGTGGTACGAAAGATGCCCTTGGATAGAATATTCAATTAAAAATGATGCTGTTTATTGCTTTATTTGTAGACAGTTTGCGACACAGGGCCAATTACTTGAAGATGTATTAGTAAAAACTGGTTACAGTGATTGGAAACATTTAGGAAGTATGGTGACAAGACATGAAAGTTCTAATGTCCACAAAGCATGTTTATCTAAATACCATGGATGGAAATCCTCCAAAAAGCCTGGCGTGGTAACTACAAAAATTAATGATCAACTCACCAAGGAAATACAAAAAAATAGACATCCTTAAGTCAGTTATTAGAAGCATTATATTTTGCGGAAGACAAAACATTGCTTTGCGCGGGCACCGTGAAACTGAGCTAGAAGATTATGAAGATAGGGCAGAAAATAGTGACTCTAGAGTCAGGCAAAGAAGCTGATTCCGAAAGTAATATTACAACCAAACGGTCTGACAAAGGAAGTAGCTATCTAAACAAAGGCAATTTCAAAGAACTGCTAAGCCTTCTTTGCATTGAAAATGAAACCTTAGGCAAAAATATTAAAAGCTTGCCAAAAAATGCAACATATACATCAAAAATGATACAAAATGATATTATACTGACTACTAGCAAAATAATTACTGATAAAATTATTTCTGAAATTAAAGAAGGTAGCAATGTTTACAGTATAATAGTTGACGAGGCTCGTGATGAGGGTCACTGCGAACAAATGAGTGTATGTTGCAGATATATTCACGATTCTAAAGTAAAGGAACGATTTCTTGGGTTTATTCAAGTGCACGAACTAAATGCACAGTACTTGGCTAACAAAATTAGAGAGTTTTTCATAGATTTACAGCTTGACATTGAAAACTGTGTTAGCCAATCATTTGATGGAGCCAGTGTCATGTCTGGTGAATTTAATGGCCTACAAGCACTGATTCGACAGTTGACCAAAAACCCATGCCCATACATCCATTGCCATGCCCACAGACTGAACTTGGTCCTTGTAGATGTAGCCAAAAATGTTCGTACCGTCGATGAAACAATTGGGCTTCTTGAAGCTATTTATTCTTTTCAGTCGTCATCTGTTTTACGGCAGGAAATATTTTCTTTCAAGAAGAAGACAGCAACTGGTAATAAACACTTACATGTACCCCAGCAATGTGACACAAGGTGGGTTTCCAAATATAAGGGAGTCCATTTTTTTTAAACTGAATTCACCTCTGTTGTAAGTTCTTTAAAAAAATTTGTAGCAAGTGACAAGAAAAAGGAGTCTGCAGAGGCAAAAGGACTTTTGTGCCAGCTTACATATTTTGGTAACATTATCGTCTTAGTCTGTCTAGACAATACTTCAATGTGTCAACATACTTTCTATCCAACTCCAATCCTCAACAATTGGCCTTACGGGAAAAGCCTTAAACTTATTGAAGCAACCATGTCAAGACTGTTAGCCTTCCGGACTGATGACCAGTTTGAAGGGTGCTATGAAGAAGCAGTTAAAATTGCAAATATGAACCAAATTGAAGTAACAGGAAGTGCATCCCGTTCACGAACACAGAAAGTTTCAAGCCGACTGGATGACTATGCAACAATGGAAACTATTGGCAAAGACAGAAGTGCCGCAAATGATGCAGATACTGAAAAAACAAAGATGAGAGCTAATTTTTTTGCCATCCTAGATAATATTTCAAATGAAATGAAAAGAAGGTTTTCGGAAAATATTTCTTTTATTTCGGCCATATCTGCGTGTGATCCAACTTCTGAAACCTTTTTAAATACAGAAATACTGTGTGCTGCTGCTTCTTCATACGGACGAGACAGGGATACTATTTGTACTATACAAACACAATGTGAGCTTGGAAAAACAATGTTTTCAAGTTGTAAGGATCCTTATAGTGTCTACAACGAAATATGCAGCTTGGGCACATGTTTCAAAGAACTCAAGGATCTCCTGGCTACATTTTTAGTAATACCTGTAAGTACAGCTACGGCAGAAAGGAGCTTCTCCACGATGAGACGTATAAAGCCACACCTAAGAGCATCAATGGCAGGCCAACGTCTAAGTAATCTTGCAATTATCTCAATAGAGAGGGAGTTAAGTTACCCTTTATTGATGGATCCAGATCCAGTTGTAAATGAGTTTGCAGCTAAAAAAGGAAGACGCCTCCAATTTTTTTTTAAATGAACTGAACTCCACTACTTACCATCTTCTTATCTTGAAACATTGTAAAACTATATTTAACCTCTTTATATTGTAAAAATGTTTGATTTGTAACATTAAAGTGGATTCATTAATGAAAACCTAATTGATAGTTTGCGTTTATTTGCACATTCCATACTCCCCTCGCCTCCGGAATACCCGTCCTAAATTTATATATACATATACATGGGCCCACCCAAAATAAAATTCCTGGAGCCACCCCTGACTAAATTGTTGTTGCTAATTGCTCAATGCAGTCAAATAGACTATTACGAACATACAAATAATGTAATTTAAACATAAATCCTGTATTATATACGCTTATAATAATACGATAGGCCTATTTATGTTTTCATTACATTATCCATATTATGCATAAGGGAAGGCATTTCGCTATATAACGACGATACCGAAATTAAGTGAAGAAACAATAAACATGCTATAGTTATTACTACAGTTTTATTAAATTTGAACCGATTAGTTGAGAAAATTCTCTATAATATTTTCGGGGAGTTTTCGAGGATTTCAGAAGATTATTCCGGGTAATTGTGCACAATTTCGGGGAATTTGGCCAATCCCTCCGAGTAATTTCGTCTACCGTCGTTGGCAACACTGGTCACATGTGACAGCGACAGCACAGTCGGTTGAGAGCCGCCGTGCAGTCCACACGATCCGTGCTGGCCCGCCTAGTTGTGAGTGTGTATAGTGCCTTCTTGTGGAATATTGGTGATATCTTGTGAATTCCACTCTATTGGATACGTTCATAGACCTAGGTTGAGAGCAGCCGTGCAGTTCACACGCTCCGTGTTGCCCAGACTAGTTGTTAGTGTGTATTGTGCCACCTTGTGGAATACTGGTGATATCTTGTGTATTCCATCTCATTGGATACGTCCATGGACCTAGGTTGTACCTAGTTGTGAGTCTTACCTTTAAGTTAAATTAGTTTACACTATTATAAGTAGTATTAAGAGCTAAGCATCCCCTTTTCACTAGTTTACTTTGTCCGTAAGACATCATAAATAGTGTTAATTGTATATTTAAATTCTGACCATTTTAATTATCCACCAATACTTAATTTTAATTTTATTTCTAATCAAATATATTTTAAAATCTTCTCATTTCTTGTTTCAAAGCAATCTTGACAAAAGTTGTTTTATTTACATTAAATCCACTTGTCAATATTGCTATATATACAAAACTCTGCCCCATACTTTGTATTTGTACTTTGTCATACATATAGTAGTCATTTAGTTAAACCTAGTTCTTGTATCTGTAGGTATTGTGCAAGAGAGGCCAGAACGGCTCCAGTCCGTCCTCCCGCCTGTCTCAAAGGGACCGCGCAGCCGTGGCTAATTAGGTTGGCCGCCCCGTCCCAGATAATGGAGGCTCCCGTACCTGTCTGTCCCGGCGGTGACCACCCGCCCGTGCCCCTCCAACGGACGTGATGCCTGTTGACAGTGACACTGACTGCACCCCAGACAAGGAGTGGACCACGGTGGACCGACGCAAGGCCGCCAAGAGAGACCACGTCAGTGACAGTGATGACTCCTCAGCATCTACCAAGACTGTCAGAGAGCCTCCACAGACTGGGAAGGAGAGGATCCCCCCTATCATTGTTGAGGGTATTAAAAGATGGCAGCCGTTCATTAAGAACTTGCGCCAGTGCGGCTTCACCTTTGAAGCAAAGAACGTCGGGGAGTCAATCCAACTCAACTGCGAATCCTCAAACACCTTCAGGGAACTGCAATCCTACCTGCGCCAGCACAAGGTTAGCTTCCACACCTTCCAACTGAAGAGTGAGAGGGAACTGAAGGTCGCTCTGCGGGGACTGAGACACGACACCCCGACGAGCGACATCGTTGAGGACCTCCAGAGCGAAGGTTTCACCCCTACTTCAGTGGCACTGCTGAAGAGGAATGAAGATGGCAGCAAGAAGCCAGCGAATGCCTTCCTCGTCCGCCTAAGGAAGGTGGGCAGCTGGGGCAGAATCTGGGATCTCCGCCACCTGCTTGGTATCAGTGTGAAGGTGGAGGAATTTCACCCCAAGCCAGGCCTCCCACAGTGCTACAGATGCCAAAACTTTGGCCACTCCTCCGTCCACTGCAACCTGCAGGTGAGATGCGTGAAATGCGCGGGCAACCACTACGGCCGCGACTGCACCCTACCGCCATCTTCTGAACCAAAATGTTGCAACTGCAACGGAAAACACGTGGCCAGCTGGAAGGGATGCCCTGCCCACCGAGACGCCCTCGCTAAACGAAAAGGCCCTGCACCTCGCCCTGCCGGTCAAACTGCTGCCCAAAGAGCGAATCAGAAACCATCGCCCCCTACTCCTGCCAACCCCCCTCCCCAGCAGAATCCACTACACCCTCCCAGCCAACAACAGCCCCAACATGCTGAGTTCCCCCCCCCTGAAGACCCTGGAACCCCAACACCAGCCAGCCCCGCCTTCTGGAAGGATGGATCCTCCCCAAAGGAGCTTTGCTGCTGCCCTCCGACGCCCGTTGAGGAAAAAGAAGAGAACGACTCCTGAGACTGAAACAGACGTGGAATCTGAGATGGACTTCTCCTCTACAGCTGAGGAAAGTTCTTCGCATGCTCCTCGAGCTTCGCAGCCCCCACGTAGAAGGAGGCAGTGGCGACGCTCCCCCCAACACCCCAACTGTGCTGCCGAGCCCCCCCACGTGGAGCCAAATACCTTCCCCCCCAGACGACACCACCCCCTGCCCCCTCCCCCCCAGTGCTCCACCTCAACCCAGTATCTCACATGCTGGGTGCGTCTCTGTGGACACCCTGATGGCCGGGATGGCATCGATCATCCCTGTTCTACTGACCCCAGGCAATAAGTCACCGGCCGAAATCCTCGCGACGGTACTAAATAGCCTCCAGACTCTGCTCGGCCATGGACAGAACAACTAAAGTGCCCTTTGGTTGTTCCAAACCTAAACTCCTTTGGAATGCCCATGGCATACTGAACCGTCGCCAGGAGCTGATCTGCTTAGCAAAAGACAAGAACATCGATGTCATCCTGGCCTCCAAGACCCACCTCCGTCCCATCACAGATTCACCCTCCCTGGGTACCAGGACTACAGAACGGACCCCTGCACCAAGCTGGTAGGAACTCCAGAGGAGGCACTGCAGTGTTCGTCCGACGCCGTATCACCCACAGACACCTACAACCCCAACTAGCTGCCCTGGAAGCCACCTGTGTAGCCATCGAGGTTGGAGGTGTGGAACTGCGACTGTCGGCCGTTTACTCCCCGCCCAACGCCATTCTGCCTCCGCAAGACCTGGACGCCCTACTGGACCCCCCCGGCCCCTCCCTCATCGGTGGTGATCTCAATGCTAAGCACGTCACGTGGCACTGCAGGAGATCCAACGCCAAGGGCAATAGTCTGCGTGACTACGTTGACCGCAACGCTGCAACCGCGGTGTCTGCCCCTGACGCCCCTACCCATTATCCTACAAGGGGCGCCCCAGACATCCTGGATATCGTAGTTCACAAAGACCTGCCATTTCCCCTCACTCTGGAGACCCTCAGTGAGCTATCATCAGACCACTTGCCAGTGCTTATCACTTTTGAGATCACCCCCACTACTAGGTATCCAGCCCCCCCCCCTACGATGAAGACCGACTGGGCCAGATACCACTCCCTCCTGGTCGACCGACTTCCCCCCTTCCCCCTGCTGCCACAGTCCTTGATCTAGACGACCAGGTAGCCAGACTCCAAGCCACAATCACGGGTGCCATCTCAGACTCCTCCAAAGCAGTACCCAAACGTTCACTTCGTCCACCACTTCCTGCCAACATAAGGGAGGCCATTGACAACAGGAGACGTCTGCTGCGAGCCTGGCACCGAGCTCGCCATCCAGGCGTGAAGCGGCGCCTCAACAGGCAGAATGTGGTGGTCAAGCAACTACTGGACGACTACAGGACGGAGTCCTGGACTGGCTACCTTGAGACTCTGGACATAGACGACGGCAGCGCTTGGAGGGCTGCTAAGACCCTACGATCAGTCAAGCCCACAAGCCATCCCCTACAGGGACGACAGGGCTTGGTGTACACCGCCCAAGAAAAGGCCGAGGTGTTTGCAGACACTATGGAGGACCAGTTCACCCCCCCACCTAGACATCTTTGATGCAGACCACATGGGAGTAGTGGAAGCCTTCCTGGGGAACTACTTCCCAGTCGACCCTACGATCGAAGAGGAGGAAGACGAACTGGACCCTTTCACGTCGGAGGAAGTTGCCTCCATTGTGGCCACTGCGAAGCCTCGAAAAGCCCCAGGCATCGACAAAACCTGCGCCCGAGCCCTCCAAGCATCCCCCCCCCCACACTGATTAAAACACTGACCTTGATCTTCAATGCAGCGCTCCGGCTGCGACACTTCCCACAGCCCTGGAAGAAGGCCAAAGTCATCTCATACGAAAGCCTGGACAGTCCCCACTCCACCCCCAGAACTACAGGCCGATATCCCTCCTCCCAATCTTATCGAAGCTCTTCGAGCGTCTCCTGCTGAGTCACCTTGCCCCAATCCTGGACGATGTTGTGCGCCCTGAGCAGTTCGGATTCCGTCGTGGTCACTCCACTACGCTCCAGCTTACCAGAGTGATCACACGCCTGGTCGATAATGCCAACTTGAACAGCTGCAGTGCTCCTTGACGTCAGCAAGGCCTTTGACCGGGTGTGGCATGACGGACTGCTCTTCAAGCTCTCAAGAACACCGCTATCCATCCCCGCAGTCAGACTGATCCGCTCATACCTCTCCAATCGCTCTTTCCAGACCTTCATCGACGGGGAATTCTCCACTATAAGAAGGATTGAAGCGGGAGTCCCTCAGGGCAGCGTCCTCGGACCGGTGCTGTATCTAGTCTATACTAACGACCTTCCAACGGTCTACGGCGTTAATCTTGCTCTATATGCAGATGATGCTCTCTTTCACTGCAGCAGCAATAGACCAGTTCGTGCGTCAGACCTCATGCAGCACCAGCTCGACACCCTGTCACCCTGGCTGAAGCGATGGAGGATCCAGGTCAACGCGGCCAAGAGCGAGGCGATCCTATTCAAGAAGCCCAGGAACATGCCAAGAGCCCCCCTTCCTCCCCTTACTCTCGACGGTGAGCCCATAGCCTGGAAGAAGGAGGTCAAATACCTTGGAGTTCGTTTGGACTGGAGGCTGTCCTTCACCCCGCACGTTACATCCAAGCTCACAGAATGCAAGAGGATAACCGGCCTGCTCTCCCCTCTGCTCTGTGTAAACAGCCCCTTGCCCTCCCATGTGAAGACGAACATCTTCCTAATGATTGTACGATCACTGCTCCTCTACGCCGCTCCTGCGTGGTGGGCGTTGACCTACAAGACCTCCCGCAAGAAGATGGAAGCTGTGCAGTCAAAAGCCTTGCGGTGGATCACGAGGAGCCCGTGGTTCGTCAGGAACGATGTCATACGGGAGGGCCTCCACCTTCCAGGCTTGGAAGAATACGTTCGGTCAACAGCCGAGCGGATGTTCCGGAAGGCCGAAAATTCCCCCTATCCCTACATCACCGACATTGCTTGACGGAATGTGACGCCGGAATTTCACCACCCGAGGCCCATCGCCATTTTAGATGATACCCCGTAGGACAGTTTTATGACTCCGCTAGTAGGCCCCTCCAGCCTACTAGCCATTGTTGCCTGGGGCCTGTGAGCACCCCCTTAGGAAATTGTGCAAAACCAACGAATTTTAATTCGCCCTTCATGGGTTGTAACTTAGTTTTACTAGCGAGCTGCTAAACAAATGTTATTGTTAATTAAAGGGCCTGTGAACACCCTCTTAGAATTTTTGTCATGACTTCCTTACCCTAGCTTCGCCCACTTAGAGTGGGATGTAAAAAAAAAAAAAAAAAAAAAAAAAAAACACGAAAAAAACCACAAAAAAAACAATTTGACTATCTCAACAGGCGCAGTACATGAATTCAAAACAGAGCTACTGCAGCAAATGGCCTTGGCCAAAGCTGCGTTTGACCACAGGGGCCAACAAGCCCCAGAGCATCAGTTGGTTGGTTGGGATGTGACAGCACAGTAAACAGGGTTATTGTTGTTATTGTTTGTGCGTTAGAGGTTATGTCTGAGAGTTAGATATTGTGGCAGTAGATGATGGCGAATTCAGAAGAAATTAGAGATTATTTGGAAGACAGTATTAGTGATACAAGTGAACTAAGTAATTTCCGTAACCTTAGTGATTCTGATGACCCTGAATATCATGCTTCCAGTAACTACAGTGATGATAGTGTCTTGTCTGATGGTGATCATCTACCACGTAAACGTCGTAGACCAACGTTAGTGAATGATGACCATAACTATGTAGGCTCATTCCCAGGAACTTTAGCAAATCCACAGCAAATCTACAGTGCTCAAGGTTCGGCTGGATCTTCTGAAGAAATAGGCCTAGACCAAATTCGATCTGAAAATGGTAGGCCTACTAATATAGAATCCTTCCAATGGGGACCAGTTACAGGTAACTTACATACATTCGATTTCAATTTAGTTGGTGGCCTACGACCTCATGTTATTGACCAGTTACCACCAATGCCATCCGAGATTAATTGTTACAATGTGTTTGTAGATGATGCCTTTGTTGAGTATATAGTAAAAGAGACAAACTTGTATGCAAATCAGTCCATTGTTAAATGTATTTTGCATGAGAGTATTGGCACTTATTCACGTTTAGCATTATGGAAAGACGTGAACAGTTTTGAGATGCGTCAATTCCTGGGTTTACTAATCTGGATGGGTTTAGATAATAAGCCTAAATTGCAGGACTATTGGTCAAAAGGCATTTTATATGATTCTAAAGTAAGCAACGTAATGGTAAGGAATAGATTTGAACTTATTCTATCAAATTTACATTTTGCAGACAGTGAACAGTATGAAACTGATCCACCTAAACTGTATAAAATCCAAAAGCTGATTAATAGTCTTAAAAGCAAATTTCAAAACGCCTTCATACCAAAAGAACAAGTATGCATTGATGAAACAATGATACCGTTTAGGGGAGGGCTGAAAATACGTCAATATATGGTACCAATATATGGTCAATATATACCAAAAGGCACAAATATGGTATAAAGATGTATAAATTATGCTTGGAGGGTGGGTACACCTGGAATCTGAAACTTTATGCAGGCAAAGAATCTTCATTGAATACTATTCATTCAGAAGAAGTAGTAATGGAACTAATAACTCCATTACTTGACACTGGTAGAACCCTAGTGACAGATAACTTCTATACTAGCGTTAGGTTAGCATCTAAATTGACCCAACGTAAAACACATCTAATAGGAACATTGAAAAAAAAAATAGAAAGCACAATCCTAGGCCAGTTACCCCAAAGGTTTAAAAAAAAGGTGAAATGATTTCATTACAAAGTGACTCAAAATGTATTGTATCTAAATGGAAGGACAAGAGAGATGTTCTTTTTTTAACAACAAAAGATGTCCCGAAAATGGTTGAGGTGCCTCACAATCGTGGACCAGTACAAAAACCATCTACGATTTTGGACTACAACAAGGCGAAGGCATACATAGATCTATCTGACCAACTTTCATCGTATGCTACTTCTCTACGTAAAAGTGTTAAAATTTTACAGAAAAGTAGCTATCGAACTAATAACTAATACAACTGAAGTAAATGCCTTTGATGTATATAAGATTTTGAATGGGGCTAACAAACATTTTGGAATTACAGAATTCCGAGAAAAGTTAGCGTTGTCACTGCTCTTTGGAGACAACCTACAAGGCACTCCGAGAACATCAAATATCAGGAAACATGAACTAAAAGACACGGAGGATAAGAAGAGGAAAAGATGTTCAACATGCTATACTACAATTAATTACTGAACGTTTTGGTGCTGCTACAGCACGCAAACAAGCGAAACAAGTAACTACACACTGTATAGGTTGTCCTGACATACAAAATATGTGTGTATCATGTTTCTTCTTGACACACGAGTGTTCAAAAAAATAAATCTGTAAATTGTTTGATGATACATAAAGTACATAATATTGTAAATTAAGATGATTGTATTTTAATACCGATTCTGTACCCAATATTTAGCTCACCCGGCCACGTGCATAGAATATATGCACTGTATATTATGCATAGTATATACGTATATAAAATTGTATGTCAGTGTTTTATGATACTTCCAAAGGTCTATAACAATAATTCATAAAAAAAATTTTATTTTTTTCCTAAATTTCCATGACTTAATACAAAATAACAATGATGCATTAAATGTATGCACTTGGCCGGAACAGAAAGCATAAAATATATACACATGGCAGGGAAAGTGTTTAATATTGTAGCCTTCTGCCTGCCAGTTTTTGCAGATAATCTTTACTTGTAAATAAAATTAGTTTTTGCTCAGCTGCCGAGTTGTGATTTGACCCTCCGACTGCCACCCTTGATCATATCGCCTGACTGTGTTTGAGCCATCCCCCAGTTGGCACGACTTCCAGTTTTGGGTGGGGGATGGGTCTCAGCATTAAACGTTCACTGCCACAGCATTTGTCATAACCTTTCACTACGGGCCAAAATTTCTTTTCTTCTTTTTTATGTTGTTTAGTGTATATAAATAAAATTTTACTATGAATTTTCAAAGAATTGCGAGTTTGTGCTTTGTAATGTGGAAAAAACCGCAGCATTGTGTAGAAAAAACAGTTGGCAGCATATTGCAGTGGGAGAGGGAAACGGCGCCAGCGCATCACGAGTGACTTTGGCCACATATCAGCAGTCAGTCTCAGTCAGTCAGTGTTATTGAGTGTCAGATGGCAGATGTTCTGTGTTTTTTCCATTTTGCCTGTAGTTTAGCTACTTATTTTGTTGTAGTGTAACGAAACGATAGCTCTACATATCTACATTACTGTAGGACAGATTTTATTTTATATGTTGTGGTTTTGACATTGTAGTTAGTTTGTGTCAGAAGGAATGAAAATATGAAACGGATAACAGGAACAACTCAAGCCAGCATTACATCATTCTTCAAAAAACCAAGACAGGAAACCAATTTCTCTACAGGTAAGTGTCTCTATCAATAGCTTAGAACTACTTACGTTACATTAAGTTTTTAATTTTGTTTAGTTTCCTAGAAAGTACGGTACTCTTTTAGTGTATTATTATTTTACTGGGTGAAACCCGTAGCGCTTGTAATAGTATAAAACAATATTTTATTTTAGATTATTGTTTACTACTGTTAGACTTTTCTTGATTTTAGCGAAATTAATTCTTTATTCAATAATGCTGAATGTCAGAACCACTTTTTACTTTCTCCCTATAAAAAGTATATGGGGTAGAAAGTATCGTGATCGTGTGAAAAACGTTTTTTTATAAAATGTACACAGTTTTAGCTGAAGTGGTTTCTTATTATCCATTAAAAGATATTAAAACCCACCACCAGAGCGCTCTGATTAAACGAACATGAAACATGGAAATTATAATAACAGCAATATTTTCTATTTAAAATTAATCTTATTTTGTGAGAATGTTTGTGCTATATTTTGGTACCATTTATTGTTAGCAGTGATGCAAATTGCAATTATTTGCGTTTGCTTTCAGATGCTGATGCTAGCAGTTCCAGTTACATTTCCTCCACAATCAGTGCAGTGACACAAGCCCAAGGTGTTCCCTGTTCAAGTCAAGAGGAAATGGGTGAGCTACTAAATGAGCAAATAGTTTTGAAACATGTTCAAAAAACTTGTGAATCCACATGGATTCCAATTGTTTTGACATAGGTAACATTCAACAAAATATAGATGATAACCTAAAGAAAAATATTCTTAAGTCAGTATTGATTCCAAAACAGCCGTATGTGTATCCCTCAAGTGAAGGTAAAACACAAAAAAGGAAATTTCAAGAAAAGTGGGTTACAGACCCAAAAGAAGGATTTGCTTATTTAGCATATTCTAAAAAAGAAGATGCAGTCTATTGCAAACCATGCTTTTTATTCTTTAAAACAGGTGTGGGCAAAGAAGGCCATGAGGCTCCCGGAAAATTGGTAAGTAGTGGATTTAGAGACTGGAAAAAAGCAAAGGAAACCTTCATCAAACATTCCATGACAGATTATCATAAGGCGTGTGTTTTATCTGCAGAAAAATTCATGATGGTTATGTCAGAAAAACAAATGGACGTACATTCACAGATAGACACTCAACGCGCGAGAGAAAGAGAGGAGAATAGGTCAGCACTAAGACCTATAATTGAAACAATACTTTTTTGTGCCGAGCAAGAGCTGCCGTTAAGAGGAGATGAAGACAGTGGGCCACTCACATTAGAAAAGCCAGATAAAAATGATGGGAAATTTCGTGCTTTGCTTCGGTTTAGAGCATGTGCAGGAGATGAAAATTTAAAGAGGCACATTATTAGTTGTGCTAAGAACGCTATGTATGTAAGTCCTGAGATTCAAAATGAGATTATACAAACCTGTTCAAATTTAGTGACACAAGAGATTGCTTCTAGAATCAAGAAGTCGGATTGCTTTGCTATCCTGGCCGATGAAACTATGGATATCACAGCAACTGAACAATTATCTATATGTATCAATTACGTAGATTACAAGATTTAAATACCCGTAATACGAGAAGATTTTGTTGGATTTGTACCAATATACAGTCAGACTGCAGAGAATATTACAAGAGTAATTTTGGAAAATGTAACATTTTGAATTTAGATTTAAACAAGTGTGTAAGACAAGGGTATGATGGAGTTGCCACTATGTCTGGCCATCTTACTGGAGTTCAAGATACTTCCATTGTGCCAGCCATAGATTAAACCTTGCATTGAGTGACACTTTTTTCAAACTCTTGTGTTAGAAATTGCTTAGGATCAATAAAAGAAATCACAACTTTTTTCAGAAACAGTACACATGCTAACAATGTTTTACAACACAATATTAACATTCATGCTCCTGATTCAAAGAAAAAAAGGCTAACACGTCTATGTGAAACACGTTTCATTGAAAGACACGACAGTGTGTTAACATTTGTTGAGCTTTTGCATCCTATTGTTGTAAGCTTGGAAGAAATATCACAGACACCACAGAAAATATCTTCTTCAGCAGCAAGCTACTTGGCTACAGTTGAAAAAAGTGAATTCATTGTGAGCCTCTTTGTGTGTGAGAAACTCTTTAGCCTTACTTTGCCCCTGTCTGTTTCACTTCAGGAAAAACATATAGATATGGTGTCTGCTATTAACCATGCAAGAACATTGTTGGAATCTTTGAACTCTATGAGAAACGATGATGCTTTTAGAGACAAGTTCACTTCAGCTGAAATATTAAGTAAGAAATTGTTTGACTGTCAATTGGCAATTCCCAGACTAACTTCACGCCAGACACATCGGGCAAATCCGGAGACTAGTTCAGTTGAAGATCATTTCAGTGTAACAATTTACATACCATGTATTGACTCACTTATTCAAAATTTAACAGAAAGATTTTTAACAAATGGAGACATTTTATCTAGTTTTCAAATCCTCCTTCCGGGATTTGCAAGTCCTGATAAAGTAAATCTGTTGGAAAATCTAACTGCATATTTTGAGGAAAATCTTTCTTTAACTGCTGTAAAAGCTGAGTATATACTGTGGTGTTCGAGTACAATAGGAGAACTGAAAAAGGATACTGAAGTTTTGAAAGTCCTTGAACTATGTGACAAAACGTACTACCGGACAATACATTGCCTCCTGACGGTATTAGCTACCATGCCAGTGACCACTTGCAGCGTTGAAAGGACTTTTTCAACAATGAAAAGGGTAAAAAGTGTTTACAGAACTTTAATGACAGACAAAAGGTTGAGTGCACTGGCTATGGTAGCCTCCCACCGAGACATAAATATAAAACCTGATGATGTAATTGATAAAATGGCAGGCGAGAATAAAAGGAGACTGTTGCTGTGATTTCATAGAACTAAACAACAATGCAGTAAATGAAGCAGGAGTTGTAATAAACTTTCTGGAAATCGTATGTCGTATGTTTAATTTCTACTTAATTAAAATTGCATACATGTTGTTAAATTATATGTATTCTAAAAGTAAAAGTATTTAATGTTATTTATTTCTCCCAGTAATAGTTATTATTTTTATAACAGTATTAAGTAGATATTTATTCATGGAATAGGCTATTATTGATTTTACTTATACTTATGTGGCAGAACCAACCCCCCCCCCCCATCAACTTAGCCCCCCCCCAAACCAAATCCTGGCTACGTGCCTGGGTAGGGAGAAGGACTTAGGCAAAAACGGCAAACCTGGAGTTCACTTTACATCAAGGCATGAACCCCACATCACGGCGCACAGTGGTGAGCTCCATGCAAAGATCTCTATAAAGTGTGCAAACAATCGCGTTCTACTAAATCTGCTGTTCCAGATACCAGTACCAGTATATTGAAGAGTTGATCCCCATCTTGACCGATGATAATGCACAAATGGATTTTCCTGTACAACCATCAAGCGCAGTGCCTCAAGAGACTCAAGTACATTACTATACCAACTAGACAAACTACATAAATGTATATTTATTGAAAAAAAGAAGGTATTTATTTTAACAATTACAAATAGACAACAATTTTTTAAAGATAAATCAAGGATAAAGATAGAATAGAATAGAGATTAAATGCTCTATATCAGTGCTGTCCAACTGGCGGCCCGAGGGACGCATCCGGCCCGAGGCACCGTTTAGTGCGGCCCGTGTTGCTCGCCATGCATCGAGGGAATTTTTGTTCCGAAAGCTACCTGCCTGTATCACTGAATGACACCGACCGGCGAGTGGCGGGCGACCGACGAGCTGTCTGTCTAGGCCAACTCTCTAGTCTGTCACGTTGTCTTCTTATACTTCTAGATTGTTGTTTATTAGTATATTAACAGTATATTAGTGTTTAGCTTGCTAGTTAATTCTTTATTTTTGAAGGTGAGGTTGAGTGGAATTCGTCGTAATGAGTAAGAAACGGAAGATTGATCAAGAAAATCGTGATTTCCAAGATCGTTGGGAATTAGAATATTTGTTTACTAACAGCAAGAACGGCCCTCAGTGCTTGGTGTCTCGGTGCTTGTTGTGTTCTCAAGTGATTGCTGTCATCAAAGAATACAACATTAAAAGACATTACCAAACACATCACGAACAGAGGTATCGTAAATATACAGGTTATGCTAGAAGTACTATTTTGCATGATCATAAGGGGAAGCTATTTAAACAAAAACAATTATTTTCTGCTGTCACTACTAAACAAAGTCCAGCTCTTAAAGCCTCTATTCTTGTGTCTAATGAATTAGCAAAAGCAAAAAAACCATTTTCAGACGGAGAACTAATTAAGAAATGTGTTATTTTAATGGCTGAAGCTTTTAATGATGACAAATGTGAAAAAGATTTTGTTAGTGTCCCTTTGTCTCATCAAACAGTTGCTCGTCGGGTTTCTGAGATCGGAATACAAATAACTAATGACATTGAAGAGCTAGTTAATAAATGTAAATATTTTTCCATTGCATTGGACGAGAGTACAGACATTTCTGACACTAGTCAACTATTGATATTTATTCATACAGTTGATGCTGATTTTAACTGTAATGAAGAACTTTTGAAATTGGTCTCTTTACACGGAACAACAAAAGGAGCCGATATTTATGAGGCTGTAAAACGTACAATTGAAAATGTTGGAGGTTTTGAGAAATGTACTTCCATTGCCACTGATGGAGCTAAAAGTATGGTGGGTGGAAATATAGGTCTTGCTGGACTTCTAAAAAAAGATGGAATACAATCAAAAATGTTACATTGCATTATTCATCAAGAAGCTCTCTGTGGTATATCTATCCGAGACAGTGAAGTAATGATTACTGTTACAAAATTAATCAATTTAATCAGAGGTGGTAACAGGGCTCTTTCACACAGAAATTTTAAAGTGTTTTTAGAAGAAATTGAATCAGAAACTGATGATTTGCTTTTGTATTCAAATGTTCGATGGCTAAGTGCTGGTAAAAGCTTGAAGAGATTTTTTGACTTAAGAAAAGAAATAAAGGATTATCTTTCAGAATTAAAATCTGACTGTAATTTAATAAATATAATGTCTGATCCTTTGTTTTTGAGCACGCTTGCTTTTACGAGTGATATTACTCAGTATTTGAATGAACTGAATCAAAAACTTCAAGGTAGAGATCATGATGTTAGTCAACTGTATAGTTTCATATCAGGGTTCAGGAATAAATTAAAAATGCTAAAAATGAACCTAGATAAAAATGAGCTTACACATTTTAAATGCTGTGGAGAAGTAAAGCTTCAACTACAAGAGACTGGCTCACAATTAAATTTTAATGAAGGCCTCATCATTATGGACAAGCTTATTGAAAATTTCAATTCGAGATTTCAACAGTTTGATGAGCTTAAATCTAGTTTCAGACTGCTTAATTCTCCTCTTACAATCGATATTGACACTTTATGTTCAGATTAGGTGGGTCACGGGATTTTGTTATCCATTGATGTGCTAATTCCATCCTTCGGAGTTGGGAACTATTGGCATGAGAAGGAAGGGATCTGATTACTTTAGTGGTGTAACACTGACCAAAATTTTGTTTATGGAGAAGAGTATGGGCAGATACAGGTTTTTGGACTTTGCGATCATGTCTATGGCCATTCATGCGTTTTCGAAGGATTTCACTGGTAAGGCCGATATATTGAGCAGGACAGTGCTGGCACTGGAGTTTATAAATTAGATTGGTGTAATCACAGGAGTGGTTTCCAGGTATCTTGTAGGTTAAGGAGATAGTGGAGCTGGTAAAATATGTAGCTGGGAGATGAATAGGGCAGGTTTTGCAATATTTCTTGTTACAAGGATTAGAACCGGGTGGTTGCTGGTCTTTAGGATGGGTCAGGATGTTGGGATCAGGTAACTTAGGATAGACCAGGATTTGGCGGAGGTTTTTGTTTTGTCTGAAAGTCACAGTAGGAGGTTTTTCAAGGAGGTCTTTGGTGTGTGGGGAAGCTTTTAAGATGTTGAAGCAAAGTTTCAGGATTTGGTTGAGTTTCTGTAGGCCATGGTGGTAATTAGTGACAAGGGGTAAGCATTGGAAACTACTTCTGGTTTGGGGTTGGTTTTGGGACTGGGCTAAACGGATTTGGTTTTTAATAAGGTTGGTAGGATAACCTCTCTTTTGGAATGCACTGACAGATTGGGATTAGAAATTTAGAAAAAAATACTGGTGTGTGTTGACAGTTAGTATACATATGCGTCAAACATTTCTCTGCTGTCATAGTAATTTGAATCACTTCCATAACCATTATCTTTGTCTGTGTCATCCATGTCATGCATGTGTGTATTAGTGCTACATTTGTCATAGTCGTAAAGTTCAAATAATGGAGTCAACACGCACCAATCGCACCATCCTTTTTTTGATTGTAAGGTCTATCGTATCAACCTCCTGGAACTATTAGTAACATGTGAAAAGTCCAGTTTTTACTTTTCCAATAAGCTTCATAGTCTATGTCGAGCCAATTTTCGTTACTTGGTGAGCAACAGTTTAAAAAGCACCTGCGACACAGTAACAGTGGATTGCAGCTGCCAATTCTACACTCGTATTAGTCAAAGTAAATATGTGCTGAGTATTCTCTATAAGGGCTTGGCCAATAGTCTGGGTGAATGTTAAGTGGGTGGTTTGTAATCATTATAAACTCGTCTTTGCCAAGTAGACTCAGTTCGAGGTAACGGTACTCATATGTATATGGGTCGTCAGGCAGTACAGTCTCTTTCATGCATTTTCTTTTTAACCTTTGCCTAAGAGGTTGTTGTATTAAAAATGGCAAGTCATTAAATATGTTTGGCACGTCAAGTGATGTGTCAAAAGCATTACACGTCTCTGTCAGTGCCAAGTCAAATAGTGATTGTGGTTGTCAAATCATGATTGCCTTCTTCAACAGTGGTGTCCCCCCACCAATTTTGTAATGTCCATAAAGTAGCGTACGTATTCCACATTCCAAAATGTGTCGTTTGTCATCTTCTGAAGACAAAGACTTTTTCACTATGGTAGTGGAAACTATGCGTGCCGATTTGCTGCATATAACGTTAAAGTGGGCTTTTTCACTAGCTTTATGTGAAAATAATATTTCTTTATAGTGGAAAAAACGAATGTTTTTGTCAACAAAGTTGCTTTTTATGCCTTTAGCCCTCATTTTCCCTGATTCATCTGACGAGCCAAAGCGATATGCAAACATTTTTGGTCTGAGATCCCCAAATTCATAAATAATACGACCACCACACTCATATTTGAAAGTTCCAAGCTTTCCTTTGTTTGTATCATCCCTCAAAGGGTGACCATCAACATACAACGATCTGTCAAGATACTGAGCTAAGGTGGGTTTCTTGAGTAGAGCATAAATGTCACTTTTTGTTGTGATGTAGTAAATGAGTCCATTGGTATCAATGTAAGCCAGCTCCAACTTACTGTCAGGAGCTTTAAAATGCTCTTGCATTACAGTGTAATGGAAGTTGTTCATGTGCACCAAGGACCGTCAAACCCACGTAAATGGGTTTGACAGTCTGATATTTATCCTTCTCATTGTAC